>OZ025281.1:1445000-1690000 GCA_964019165.1 Mastigias papua | reverse complement strand
TATGAAAAATTACATGTTCTTACAGCAGACTGTGTGACAATTTCTGATAGCTTTTTCCCTGTCTCAGTGTCCCACAAAATTGCTGTATTGTCAGCAGCACCAGTCAAAAAGTAGTTGGTATCCCCTGTTGTCTGATGTTAAGAGAAAAACTGATAGCTTGTTCCTTCTATGACAAAGGGAATGAAGTTCCTTTTCTAATTCCTTATTTTTCCTCTGATTCTTGGTTCTAAAGAACATTATTTTGTAAATTAGTTGGCACTATGAAAAATCATGTAAATGGAGATAGTGTGTCAATATATTATATCATACCATGTCTTATCACATCATATCATATCAAATATCATATCATATATAATATCATATCATATCATATCATATCACATCATATCATATATCATATATCATATATCATATATCATATATCATATATCATATATCATATATCATATATCATATCATATATCATATATCATATATCATATATCATATATCATATCAATCATATCAATCATATCATATCATACCATATCATACCATATCAATCATATCATATCATATCATATCACATCATATCATATCATATCAATCATATCATATCATATCATGTCACATCATGTCATGTCATGTCATGTCATGTCATATCATATGATGTTATATCATATTTCTTAACAGCCACTTTCTCTTCAGTACTATCATCAAATGTCACACACTCACAACAGGCGAGTGCAGTACAGAAACCTGACACAAAATGTCAATGCTCAAATTATTCAGCATTATAAGCAAATCAATATATTGCAATAAAACCTATGATGTCATAGAAATTCTAAAGATGCTTGATTGATGATGCCAACAAGACAATATTTTGAAATAGCTTGAGCCAATATGTAAAAGTCTTTACAATGAAAATATCACATTTACAACAAAAAGGATACAAGTGACATCATTGGCCCATACAGCTCCATTATGTCCCTCATAGGTTCCAAGCCTCTCACCATTTAAGGAATACCACACTGTTGGCTTGTTGTCTTTTGCAGTTGAAAACAGCAGATCACCTTCTCTGTTATACCTGATTTTTGTTATCGACCTTTCATGGCCGTGAAGAAGCAATGGTTTCTATCGGAAACAAGGATTGAATTTTATGTACATCCAACAAGTATTGAATGCAGCAATTGTGCAGAGGCATACTTCTGTCGCTTTTAGTTAGAGTGTGTCTGCTTGATATTAGCTGTAAAATTTGGAGTTAATCTAACGACTAACATGTAGACAAAGCAAAGACGAGGGAATTGGTATGGGCCCCAATTTTTCCGACAATAATCCTAAATCAATGGTTGAGATTAGCTGGAATAATCTACATTCAATTGAATTATCAGTATTGGTATGAGCATTCATTCAATTATATACTATTTCAGTAGCACTTACTGACAACGAGTACAGCAATCATGCTTACTCATTTTATTGAAGCCGAGCAAATGTTGACCACGGCTCTTACTTCGGTGTCGATGAGAGCGCAGACAAGCTGCTTCCTAGCTCTACTAAAACTCACAAAACGTATAAAATGTTACATAAACTACTTAACAAGAAAGATGACTTGGATTTACCATTTTGTAGCCCTATTACACGCAAGCAGGCAGATTCCAATTTCTGATTTTCTTAGGCCAATTTTCTCATGCCTTGATTATTTGAAAAGGAACATGGCGCACTCAGTGCCTCTTCTTGAATCTGAGAATAATCTCGAAAAGGAGGTTAACTGATTCATTAGTGAAGTGGTTTATTGTGTGTTGTATATCAATATACTGTTTTCTTTGTTTTTTATTTTTTACTTTCGGAATGTATAGAATATACAAGTTTTAATATTTATTTTAATGCTATTCGATTTGGATTAGTTAACGTTGTACATATGTATACAATCATGTATATATTTTGTTAGCTAGCATTTTTTCAATCGAATCAAAATAATTATACAAAGTTTAATGAAGCTTACCAGATTAAGAGGGGCACACTGTGATACCTATGGTTTCACTCATAGAACTTTCTCTTGATAAAGGGCAAATTTTCACATTTTGATAGCACTTCTTTAACATTTTCAAAATTTGGGAGCACTCCCAGCTTAAGGACACAAATAATCCCACCCAATTTAGACTGGTCACTCAGACACCAAGCCGAATCATTCCCTGGTAGTTGACACAATCACCCCCACATGGACTGATAACTTCATCATGATAATGCTTTGACAGTGAAATAGATTTGTAAAACATGCTTACGAAAACCTTCAACTAATGAAGGCTGCAAATAGTGACCTATTGAACAGATTAGTTTTTATGGCAAAGTTAGCTTTTCTTCAACTCATTTCTCTCTTTTCCCAGGGTGAATAAACAAACTTAACCACAAACTTAGTACTTCAACAACAATCCTTCAATTCAGCTCACTCGCATAAAAGCAAGCGTGGCTTCGTCCTACCAATATAATTTTTGGGTGCAATTTCAGCGTCAGAGTCACGTGTAGTATTAAAACTTAAACCTGAAATCAACAAAGTAACTTAGACGTTGCACAGCAGCAAAACAGATGAATCATCTACAGAAGGTTGTGAATTTGTCAACGATTGATGATTTCATAAAACATTTGGTCAAAGAATATCATGAAAATTATAAAAATTACTAACATTCTTCTATGCAAAATAGCTACATTAACAAATAACGCATGCAAGGTACCATTTCGCTGAGTTAGTTAAACGTCTCTAGACCGTCAAGATAAACATATGGTATCTTGCATGCAAGCTCTTTTACAGACAATAACTTAAACGTAAAACCGAACAAAATATAAATAAGATCTGAGCATCTATAAAAAACGATTAAAAGGAATCCCAAAAAGTAGAACTACTCAGCTTCAACAAAAAATGAAACATGACTTTCATAATCACCGTGGATCCACTAAAGGTCGATGGGCAATGAACAACAAAAAATAAAAACCATAAAGTCAAGGAAGAAGTTGCATACCAGGACTTTATCAAATAATTTGGGGAACGATAAAAAATATTACTACACGAAGGGAGACCAAGTTAAGACACGTAAATGTATGTGATAAGTTAAAATATGGCGAAATGATTCCAAAGCTCATGGCAACGTAACTTATAGAACTATTAAAGCTCAGTAGTGTAGTGTCGTAGTAATGGTAGTGTCACAATATGAAGCTGGAATTGTTATTAAGAAATCAGAAGAAATGCTGAGTGTTTTTGTTATCGATCTAATTTTATAATGTTCCTCGTCGTGGTCATCATCCTTAAAATTTATATTGAAGCTGCGGTTTCCAACGGATGTCTCTATTAAAGCTCAACTATGAAAACTCTACAACAAAGTTGCCATACACAAATATACAACATATAAATAAATAAATATATAAGATGAATATATATATTTATTTATTCATTTATTGCTCATTTATGTATACATCTGTGCTCATATATATATATATGAGGTTACGACGCTTGCCCGGAATGCGAGAAACCCTGGTTCGATCCCAGGTGGTGGCAAATTTTAATTTTCTCCTGGTTTTTCTGAGCATTACATCAACCTTTCTGTTTGCACCGAAAAAGGAGAAATCCTGGTTACTCGCTAGCTACTGATTGTATATATATATATATATATATATATATATATATATATATATATATATATATGTTATTTTATATATATATATATATACACTATTTTCTGAGCATTATATATATATATATATATATATATATATATATATATATATATATATATATATATATATATATATATATTTATAGGGGATATAGGTGATTGGTTGATAATCATTACCGGTAACAATCTATCAACGAAATACAAGAAAATTTGGCGTCCCTGAATACTTTTCAGCAAATAATCTACCATCAGGAGTTGGATCACTGAATGCGAGTTCGGTTTTCTTGATTTCAACACCATAAATGAAATGACGCCTGTGGGTAAGGGAAAATAGAATTTATATAGATCGAACAGAAACGAGAAGCGGATAATTAAAGTTCTTGACTTATAGGTAGCTTTTTCCAAGAGACCTGAAAACATACACAAGCAGAAAATGAACCACTGTACATGATATAATCAACAATACATACCTCACTTGGTCGATCAGCCTGGAAGCAATCTGTTGCCTCCTTGCCTGCTTTAATACCCAGATCCTGCTAATACCACACAGAGCTCGCACTGGTGTTGAACTGCAAGCGAGAAGCGTTGTGACATAGTTAATGTAGTATTTAGAGACTAGTGCCCAGGACACTAAGCAGTGTGACATGTTTGTATGTGTGTAAATACGTTGAATTAGAAGTCTTGTTATGTTCTGTTTCAAGAAGGTTGTTGTTTCTGAATCTGTTCTAAAAACGTACACAGGAATATTACACTGGCGACGAGGATTAAGTCACATCGTTTGTAGTATTTTGCACCATGTCCAGCATTTCGCTACATCCCATGCCCGAATTCAACCCCGATGTTGAAGTTGGCGCGAGTCTTGCTACTCGATGGCGGAAATGGCTTATGGATTTTGACATGTTCCTAGCTGCATCTGGCATTACTAGTAATGCACGTAAACGAGCTCTTCTCCTCTACCAAGCTGGCTCACGGGTTCGCGACATCTTTGCTCAGCTACCTGATACCGGTGAAGCTAATGATTTTGAAACAGCCAAAGAAAAACTTACACAGCATTTTCAACCACAGAAAAATGTCAGGTATGATGTTTATGTTTTTCGTAAAGCTTTTCAGCAAAAAGATGAAACTCTTGATCAATACCATACGCGTTTGAGAACTTTAGCCGAACCATGTGAATTTCCTAACTTAGACTTTGAGTTGGAAGAACAGATTATAATAGGGGGTACGTCAACCCGTATTCGCAAACAGGCCTTACGTGACCCTAGTTATGACCTTAAAGCCATGCTTCTTGATGGTCGTCGAGACGAAATTAGCAAATTTCAGTCTGCCGAAATAGAGGGGAAAGAACAGATGTCGAAACTCTCCGCGAAACCCAAAAATTGCCTAAATTGTGGTGGCCCTACCCCTCATCTCAACACCTGTCCTGCAAAAGGGAAAGAGTGTCATAATTGCGGGAAAATGAATCATTTCGCAAAATATTGTCGGGGAAAGCCAACGAAAGGTCACAAATCAGGGCAATCGCGCTCTCAGAATTTCTCACGTTCTAGACAACGCACCCAAGTAAAACAGCTTGTCCATGCCCAGTCTGATACTGATGACGAGTACCTCTATCCTGTTCGTGATAGTAAAACTACACGTCCCCATGCTACCATTAAAGTCTTAGGACATTCCTTTGATATTCTTATCGATACAGGGGCTAGCATAAATGTAATTGATCACGGAACATTCCTGCGTATGAAAGATGCACATTTACTTGAAACTCGTGCAAAAGCGTTCCCCTACAGTTCATCAAAACCTGTTACTTTCAAAGGCAAATTCCAAGCAGTCATAGAAACAAAGAAACGCTACGCTGTTGCAACGTTCTTTGTGATTAACAGCAGCAACAGTGGCAACTTGCTGAGCGCGCAAACAGCACAAGAGTTAGGGTTAATAAGTCTTAATCTTTGCAAATTGGCGGCAAACAACACACCTAAGTTACCACAAAAGCAGGATAAAGCACTCACAAGCATTGTTAATAAGTACTGCAATGTGTTCAATGGCCTAGGCAAACTGAAACATCAGCAGATTACTTTAAATATCGATGAAACAGTTCAGCCGACTGCGGAGGCGCAAAGGCGTACTCCGTACCATATCAGAGAGAAGGTCAAGCACGCCATTCATCAGCTTGTAGCAGATGACATCATTGAAAAGGTCCCTCACACCCAAGCGACCCCTTGGATAAGCGCCATCGTCGCGGTTCCTAAGAAAGACGGCACTGTAAGAATATGCGTTGATATGCGGAAAGCAAATTGTGCTATACAAAGGGTTCGTTACTTAATTCCTACAGTTGCGGATATTAGCCAAGCCTTAAATGGATGCAAGTTTTTCTCTAAGCTTGATTTATCTCAAGCATATCATCAGTTAGAGTTAGATGAACGCGGCAGATATATAACCACATTTAGTACTCACGTTGGGTTATATAGATACAAACGGCTCAACTATGGAACAAATGCTGCAGCTGAACTTTTTCAGCATACACTACAGACGGTGTTACACGGATTAGATGGTGTCCGTAATTTAGCAGACGATATTATTATTTTTGCAAAGACACGTGAAGACCATGATCAAGCACTCTCTGCCTGCCTACAACGCCTTGCAGACCATGGTTTAACCTTGAATGCATCAAAATGTAAGCTTTTGACTGACTCTTTATCATTTTTCGGTCAAGTATTTACTGCCGAAGGGACAACCCCAGATCCAGCTCGGGTTCTTGATCTTCAAAATGCCTTAGTTCCCACAAACGTTCATGAAGTTCGGAGTTTTCTTGGTATGGCGAACTACAGTAGCAGATATATTCCCAATTACGCGACAATTTCGGAGCCATTGCGAGTTCTTACTAAGAAAAATGCCCGTTTCACCTGGACTTCAAGCCATCAGACTGCTTTTGATCACCTGAAAAAGGCATTAACACGCGCTCCTGTTATGTCCTACTTTGACACAACGAAAGAAACGTTCATAACCGTGGACGCCAGTCCCGTTGGCATCTCTGCCATTTTGAGTCAACAAGGGTCAGATGCAGACACCCCACAAGTCGTTGCTTATGCCAGTCGCGCGCTTACCCCAGTCGAGCAACGTTACTCGCAAACAGAAAAGGAGGCACTCGGGATTGTTTGGGGTATCGAGCATTTCCATTTATACATATATGGTTCTCATTTCACCCTAATAACTGACCATAAACCACTTGAGGTCATCTACGGCAACGTTAATTCTAAGCCATCAGCACGCATTGAAAGATGGGTACTTCGACTCCAACCCTACTCATTTTCGGTCGTGTACAAACCAGGGAAAGACAACCCTGCAGATTTCCTGTCACGTCACCCATCTTCAGAAAGTATCTCTAAGCATGCAGTCATGGCTGATGAATATGTAAGTCTATTGGCTTTATCAGCTGTCCCAAAAGCTATGACAATTAGTGATATTCAGAAAGCCACTGATGCAGACAAAACCATGCAAAGTCTACGTGCAGCAATTCGTCATAATAAATGGGACTGCGATCTTGTCAAACCCTTCCGAGTTATAAAGGACGAACTGATCGTTGCTCCACAGAATATTGTTCTTCGTGGTTCTCGAATCGTTGTACCGGAATCTTTACAACAACAAGCGATAGACATTGCGCATGAGACCCACCAAGGTCTAGTGAAGACAAAAGCGCTCCTCCGTGAGAAGGTATGGTTTCCTGGAATAGATAAGCTAGTGAAAGAGACTCTTGATCGTTGTATACCATGCCAAGCCACTGGTCAACCGAACCCCCCAGAACCTATACGGATGACCCCCATGCCAGATGGACCATGGCAGAAGGTGCATGCAGATTTTTATGGCCCACTGCCATCTGGAGAATATCTGCTAGTTCTTATAGATCGTTATTCTCGTTATCCGGAGGTTGAAATTGTTCGATCAACAAAGGCATCTGTTGTTATCCCGAAATTTGACAAGATTTTCGCTACTCACGGTATTCCTTTTTCAATCACCACAGATAATGGTCCACCTTTCAATAGTGAGGCGTATCGTCGGTATCTCCATACTTTAGGTATTAGTTACGACACTGCAACTCCCAAGTGGCCACAAGGCAATGCTGAAGTAGAGCGTTTTAACCAACCTCTTGGACGTGCTCTGATAACAGCAAAAGTTGAAGGGAGAATATGGCAGCAGGAACTAAATCGATTCCTCCTACAGTACCGCACAACACCTCACGCGACAACCAAAATCGCCCCCTCAGACTTGCTTTTTAATCGTGTAGTGAATGGAAAACTCCCAACGTTAGTAAAGAACAAAACGATAAATCGGCACAAAGAAGCAGTAGAGAATGAACGACTACGGGCCGAATATAATAAAGTCTATGCTGACAAAAAGCGACATGCTAAACCTTTCGATATTAAAGTGGGAGACTATGTTCTTATCAAGCAAGACAAGCAGAACAAGTTGACCCCTCGTTTCAATGAGAAGCCATTAATTGTTGTGCATAGAAATAAATCACGTATCACAGTTGAAGACAATGATAAACGTAAAATAACTCGCAACGTGTCTCATTTCAAGCGCATTCTAACACCTTCGAACTTAGAAAATGAAGCAAACAGTGAACCAGAAAAAAAGCAGCATAAAGATGGTGATGATGATTATGATAACAATGATGCAAAACGGACAGACAATGTCGGAGAAAGGCAAAAACTTGTTGCACGTCGCTCAGACAGACTGCGTAGAGAACCTGATCGTCTAGGGGTACCAATACCGTCACAACTTGTTCGTTGAGACACTAACTTTTAAAAAGGGGGAATGATGTAGTATTTAGAGACTAGTGCCCAGGACACTAAGCAGTGTGACATGTTTGTATGTGTGTAAATACGTTGAATTAGAAGTCTTGTTATGTTCTGTTTCAAGAAGGTTGTTGTTTCTGAATCTGTTCTAAAAACGTACACAGGAATATTACAGTTAAGTTAGTCTATTAGATATTCATCAACTGCTACTAAGTGTTCTTAGCAATAATGTCGAAAAGCGAGGAATATAGCGACAATAGTACATAGGGATCCATAGATCAGTCAAATACCGTTGATTCTTATCGTTCAATTGAAAACTGATGTCGGTCGTTCCTAAGATTGTAGATTCACTAAGAGCAAATGCTCAAAACATCCCTTGCATAAATCAGTGCAAAAACCTCTGGTAAAACTCTTGTACAAATCTTGAAAACTTAAGCGTAAATAGCATGGGATTTAAAAAAGAATCGAATAACTCCTTGAATAGCATCTAATGTTGGACTGTCCTGTCATAACCAGCAATTTAGGCTAGCGGAGGAAAACACCTATCCTTTCAGAACATAAAAACATTCAGTATTCAACAAAACATGATACTCCAACAAAATCACTCCTATTCTACAAAAAAACTTCCTTTGCATATATGTCTTTGCTCACTAAGGAGTCTATAGGAAGTCAATAGCTATGGATAGTGTACACTATCTAGAAGAGAATGACGTATCTATTGATGCTAGAATCAAAATATGTTAATGATGATTCAAAGCGATACCTGCAGCACCATGACAATGCTGATCCACTACGTTTTTCTGAGCTTGGCACATCTTGAGCTGTGATTACTGGGTAGGCCTACAGAAGCATTAGAACAAAATGAAAACAAATTACACACTGCGTTGGATGGGCTAGGTGCTTTATGGACATATGGAAATAGTTGTATAAATATTCGACAGCATGATGATCACGAAAAACAAATACACACACACAAACACACCCACACACCCACACGCACACACACACACACACACACACACACACACACACACACACACACACACACACACACACACACACACACACACATATATATATATATATATATATGATGCATATAAAAAGTTGTAAAATAAAAACAAGCTTTTGTAGTAGAGACATTGATCCTAAGTGAAAATCAACAAAATTGTCATAGATGTGAAGCACATCAGAATTCATACAAGGAGACCGACTGTCAACAAGCGCATCGCTTCAGGCGAGCACAACAATTGCATCTTGGGTAATCATGACTTAATAGGTACAAAATGAAACTGAACCTTCTTGACGGGAACAGCAATTGCACAGCCGACGATTTTCTTGCTCGAAATAAAAAGAAATACCTGAAAAATAAAGATGAAAGGGAGAGAACGAGTTAAAAGCTGGGAAGAAACTAGATTGAAAATATATAGTATATATATATATATATATATATATATATATATATATATATATATATATATATATATATATATATATATATATATATATATATATATATATATATATATATATATATATATATATATATATATATATATATATATATATATATATATATATATATATATATATATATATATATATATATATATATATATATATATATATATATATATATATATATATATATATATATAGGATCAGTTCATTGATTCAGAAGTAAGTATTATCAGTGAACCACCTTTTCAACATCACGATATTCTGCTACGGTGTATGCAAAACCAAGATCTTTGTCGACGATCTCTCTAAGTTCTGCGACCTGTAGTAAGCAGAAAACAGTTTTGGATTAGTTTAAACCCAGGCAACCATGTCCATGCAGCTATGGTAACTGGAAGCAACGGAGCATAGACGTGTAACACTAGGAGATTAGTTCTGACATGATACTAAAACATAATCAGCTTATAGTTTTGGGTCATTTGCAAATATGGGAGTTCAGGACTTTAAACAATTTACAAGGGTCCCCTTTCTATTAAGCACCTTGGAGTATGTACTGCATACTGAAGGGCTATGTGAAGAATTCCTCGCATAATGCCAGTTAAATAAATAAATGATAGAATTGGACAAACTTTAAGACTGGTAAACAAAAAATCAATACCACACAACTTTTCATCCGTTTAAATCACAAATACACTTGTAATGCTTTGCTACGGAAGAGTAGAGCGTGGATTACAAACGTACGAAGTTCTGAAAATGGATTCCAAACCTTTTTGAGGTGAAGAGAATTATCTTCAGGGTTGACTTGTATAATTCTTCCATCAAGGTATTCCATCAACGTTCGCTCCGATTTCCAACCCTACCATGTATATAAAGACAATATACTAGAACGGTGAATCTCTAATTATGGGCTTCAAATTTCAGTCAAAGGGTGGATAACTCATGGCTTTAAGTTCTGTATGATGCAGGCATTTCTCTGGTAGAGATTTGTGCACCCAGGAAGAGCAGAAATAGCATTGAATCTCTTAGGCCACTCTCTTAGAGCAAGCTTCTCTTACTTAAAAAAGGAACGGAAATTCTGACTATCAATTGAAACATAGGCAGTACGACTCGCAGAGCTAATGTCATTATTACTGCTCAAATCGACCAGAAAGATATTCACCAAGTGAGGGTGCTTGTACACACAAACCAATTCATGAACTGTGAAATTCTCGTAGAAATGAAAGTGAAAAACATTCTAAGACGAAGAATTTAGTATCAAACAAAAACTACAAGTTAAGCTCACTTATGTACCAGTCATGAACAGGCGGTGAGAGAGTTCCTCCTTAAAAATTCCCCTCATACAAATCTAGCATTTTATGTCTTTTCCTTTACTTGTATCACTGTTTTTTAATTCTTATGTAGTTACTTCGTGCTGTTAATTGTTTACTTTAGAGATTTGTAAGTTGTGGAATTTTAAATAAATTAATGAACTGAATGAACTGTTCGTGAGTGATAAGTGTAAGTAACTTCACTGGATACAAATTTTGGTAGCCTCATCTTGATCACCTCGATACCTTCAATCACTCCAATCAGTATATTTACCTTGAACTTAAGTTTCTGCATGATGTCATGATGATACTTTGAATGATGCATGACGTCTTCAGGCAGAGTTTTTGTGTACACCATCCCACAAACAGGACATGTTGTGTGTCCGAAGTTCTTCTGTCCAACATCCTTTATGAAATTAAAAACATTGACTAGTTCAATGTTTTGTGGTACTTATGAGGACAAGCAATTAAAGAAATTCAGAAAAAAAAACATTCATCTTTATTGCAAAGGATTTGGTATACCTAACCCTCAAAGAAAAAAGTCAATATCAAATATTACTAACACATATGAAAGGAAAAACATTCAATATCAAAAGATTAAATTTCTTTGAAACAAAGAAGAATTCTGCCTATCAATCCAGAAGTTTTCAAACAACAAATTCAGCAAAACCAATATTGATCAGGTAAGTGGAAAATAGAGGCTCAGTACTGAAGTGGTGGGCTCACAGATTATCAAGAGGTCTTGTACAGAGAAACAAAAAAAAATTGCTTAACCATATGGATGAAGACATAATGCTACATCAAAAGGATTTATTCATATTGCTTCCAGCATCCAGACTAGTCCTTGTCAAGTGAAAATGACAAAACCACATACTTGCAAATCATAAATTATCATAAATTATTCAACAATAATAAATTAGCATAATTGCACAATTAAGGATCACATGCAAAGTAGGACATCCAGTTGGTTTTCTTGCTACCTAAAGATCTTGATTTTCTTTCTTGCTTTCAATATAATTACTGTAGATAACACATATAAAACTTGATAAATTCTATTCCCATTGATGTTGGGAACTAACAGTTTGAAGTTGGATGACAATATGTACGAGATAAAATAAATATAATAAAATTTAGCATAATAAAACAAGATAATATCAAAAACTTACAATATATAGCTGTTCAAACTTTCTGCGGCCATTACCAGGACTACTAGCAGGCTTTTTTCTTTTCTTAATTTGAGACGCCACATTTGACTTTAATGATGTTACCAGTTCATTCTGTGGTAAAATACTGCAAAGCAAAAGAGCTTGCTGTAAGTGGGATACCTCAGAAAATATTTCTTATCATCTGTAGGAGAAGAATGCTAAGACAGGAATGCTAATGGTTCACTTCTATTTTCTGCCATTTATCAACTAGTCAAATGAAGAGGTATATTTTCTTGGATTTAATTCTGGATTGCAGATGGCTAATTTGGAAAGCAATATCAGCTAACATGTCATAAACTACTGGCATCATTGTAACAGATTGAGACTAGCTAAAAACTAATGCAAGAAAACACCAGAAATTATAGAAACACAAGTACGAATGTTGGCTTAAAGACAGCATACCTTGGCATTGATGCCAAGTCGTCTATAGTAGCATCTCTATTATAACTGAAGAATGATTTATTCTTTGGGCTAATTGTTTTAACTTTCAGAGAACTTCTTCCATTTTCACTTTGGCATACAGTTGATGATAAATTATCATTGTTTCTTCCTTCAATTGACTGCTTTGTCTGATTTCTCCTGGTTGCCTTTTTGAAATATCTAAAAAGCCCCTGAGGATTTCCAGAGTAGGGCTTCCCTTTATCAACAAAACTTCCTGTCTCTGTTTCTTGATAAATATCATTATCATTGCATTCTTTGCTTCTAAGGGAATCAAAAGATTCTGAGCAACCATTATCACTTGAAGTTTCATAACTAACTGCTGTACCATGTAGATTTTCTGGGCTTTCATCAGAGCTAACTGTTTCATGTTCTAACCCCTCATAACCAATAGATTCTGTCAGTATAGGACTCAATTCTTCATCAGTTGCTTTGCATTCAACACCTCCTATAATATTGTTATTTTTATCCATAATGGAACAAAGTGATGAGTCAAACAAATCATCATCCGAATCCAAATCCACAACACTCTGCTTATTGTCCTCTTCATCAGACAATCCTTTTTCAGTATTCATTCCTTTTGAAGGGGACACATTCTTGTTGATATCAAGACACTCTGAACTTTCATCTTTTTTCTGGTCAGTGCTCTCTTCAGTTTCAATTGCAGAATATCTAAGCAGACATCCCTCATCTTCAGAGTCACTTTCAAATGTCCTATATGCAGAGTTCTCAAGAGAGACATTTTGACTCCCCTTGTAGCACAATGCTATTTTATCTTCACTAAACTCTTCATTTGCTTCTCCATTAGTATCCACATGTACTTTTCCATCACTTTTCCTTCCATTGACTTCTGCTCCATCATGCATATGTAACACAATTCTTTCTGACTGTAGTTCTGGGCTTAACAAGGAAGGGTTCTTGCATATCTTGGTAGCCTCCTTCTTACTATCTGGCTTAATGGAAAACTTTTCTGAAATTAATTTGCCAATTTCATGTCTTGGGGCTGTTCTCACTGTCTTCCCATTTTGCACACCCTGTATCAGTGGTTCTTTGTGCTTTTTCCTTGAGTATGGTTTCACTCCTATTTTATTTTTAGTCCTCTTCTTCATAACACGATGCCTCTCAGAGTTACTACTTAATGTTTTATCACTGCATGGATGTACTGTATCATTTGCACCATTTTGCAGTTTACTATGATGACTTAATTTGTCTCTCTGGCTATAAAATGTCTTTGCTTTTATCAGTGGCATACTTGCCATACCAACTGAAACATCAAATCCACATGCTGACATAAGCTCACCACTGGCATCCATACCAGATTGGCTTGTCAAATTACTACCATTGCAATCATAGCTTATTCTTCATGCCAAATTTCCAGTAATTCTGTAGTCAGTTTTATGCTGACTGAGTCACATTCTATAGTCAATGTGTATCCCACCATTTAGCTGCAAAGATGATAGATACATTTTTAGCTACTTCCTATGTATTTACTTCACAAAGCCTATACCGAGGAATATGGCAACTGCACAAATTGCATTGTTGCTTTTGAAAGACATCTGTATACAGAGATGATATGCTAAGTACAGTCACTGTATATGCATGCAAACATGTGTAGTTCGCTACTAGTACAGTAACAGCATGTGTATACGGCTGGCAACTATCTCTTACACGCATGAGATCCGATTGGAAGCGGCCAGCTTACCCTTTAGCTCCACAAATTTCGTGTAAGGACTTTGATAACAGAGTTAAGTCTGCACTAACGGTATAAAGTTCGATGCTTTTGCAATTTAAATACACTTCAGTACTAATTAGCATATGATAGTAAAATCACCCAAATTCGTTCACAGTAATCTGCTGTCAAAAGTCCAAACTAAATTGTCTGGTCCAGTAGTTAGTTAAGTACTGTCCACTGACCAGTTTCATCCACAAACATCGATCGCGCAATTGCAACATTCTTCCTTCCGCATAATTACAAATTACAAGCAAAATTTCTGCATCACACATAGCTTTTAAGCTATTAATCAAGAAGCTTACAGAATGCTGGCTTTGCTTATTTTCCTTCAACAACATCTGCCAAAGCTAGGCCGGGTAAGGCCTATCACAAATGGCGGGAATAAATTTGCTTCGTACTCAGACGGCACTTAATTCCAAAGTGAGGCTTCAATTACTTCGCTGCGCAGAGGCCTTTTTCGTCTAGTCAATGTAGCTGAATTATTGATTTTTGATTTCCGACGAATTGACCGCCTGACTAGCATCTGGCCTTTAGAGATTTCATTTCAGATGTCGATGCCAACAGTACTCCCAAAAGCCCGTCATACTGCAACGGTAATGTATGTTTATTTCCTTTATCACTGGGTTTAGTAGCCCTTCGCCAATGGCCTGCGAGGGTATTTTCGGATTTCATGCCTACATCCGTCCTATTCAACTTGACTTTCAATTTCAAAATTTGATTGCATTTGATAAAATGAATGATATTTTACTTTTGAACACATATTTTATAATGACGAAGTTTAAACGTCTACGCTCTTTATGCAGGCAAAGTAATTAATATCAACTCACTTTCCGTTGAAAATAAGTGCCGAAGTACTATATGTGAGTAAAGCACTTTCATTTAAGTGTTGATATAGCTGCTGGGAACATCCTACACGCCTTGTCCTTCAGCCAACTTGAAAGTCTCGAAATGGTCGCTATATGGCTAATGCACTTTATCAATTGCAGTTAATGTACTTTGAGTAGATTCAAGAAGTCCCAGGGCTGCATGTTGCAAAGACAATCTGACAATTTTCCATGCCCCCTCCCTAATGTCTACCATTGGTTTGAACTGTTTTTCTGCTGGCTTGAGATTAAGCCCAAATAAAGATACCATCTGTGTGGAAAGCATATGAAAGTAGTAATGATTTAGTGGTACCAGTTTCCAGAAAGATCTATAAAAGTATTGCATTATTTCAAACCCTTTGTTCACTAATTTTGAACTAGCTATTGGTTTTTAATGTTTCTTTTCTGCAATTTCAATATATGAAAATATTAAGGGATATTTCACATTCAAGCATTCATTCCATTCATTCACCCATCCATACATGCATTCATTCATTTGCTCATTAGCTTAATTTTCTGTAAGGGATTATAATTGTAAATCTTCAAAGCAGGCTAAATTTTAACACATTTAACTCAGCAGCTTCATTTTTGGTGAATTAATGCTTTAGCATTAGTTCTAGTTTACATCTAAATTGTCACCTCAGCTTGTGCAGAATGCATGTAGAAAATTTCAGCCTTGACAAGGTGCAACATAATTGATCTTCTATAATGTTTACAGTGTTTCTCAATACAAATGCTATGTTTAATACTGAAACCACCATGCGGCAATTCCATGATCTCATATGGTTGTTGTGAATACAATGAAAGCTGTTTAGTGTATTGTTTTGCTGGAAAATGTCATCAATTTCAATTTGGCCACTTGCTGAATTATTCATCTCCTTGCAGGTGATATTTCTTCATGGCCTCGGAGATACTGGGTACGTAGCTATAAGCGTATATTAGTTTGTCTACGAATGGTTCATCTTTGTGGGATTAACTTTAAGTTCAATGCCATTCTCAATATGAGTTTTAATACTATTGTCTGTTGGCATTCTCAAATAGTTTTCATTAATATTTATGATGGTTAATTACCTGTTTGATAGTCATTTCTCCTCCCATCCTTTCAACTCTATCTCCAGGATCTTTCCTTCTTTTGTAAGGATGGTGTTAGTCCTCAATGGAACAGTGGCTGGGGCAGGGGGCTATAGTCCCATAGCACAAAATCTTCCAAAATATTGAAATTTTTCCTGCTTTGTTGGAAGTTTATGTGCCGCAAACTACGTTTGGGAGGCTGTAGTTGTGGAAGATTGTTGGAAAAATTTGCACTTATTCTGTTATCCCTTTCTACAAATTCACACTTTCATTTGTGATGGTGGTCTAGAAGTCATGAGTAAGAAGTCTCCACTAAAGAACAGGCTCATAGTGACAGTGACCTAAGAATATCACTAAAGCATGAAAAAGAGGAAACACATAGTAGCATTCTAGTATGCTGTAAACTGTTTTCACTTGTTTGTGTGATGATGAAATTCTACAGTACAAATGGATTAGGAATAGCTAAATTTGTGTCAACCTTGTGACTTTGATTTCACACCATTCTTGTATGAACTGAATGGCACCCTGTCCACTTTGCTACACTATTGAATTTGAACAATATGCATCTTGCAGGCATGGCTGGTGTCAAGGCTTTGAGTCAATATCAGAGCCAGCTGTGAAGTATCTTTTTCCAACTGCGTGAGTACCTGGAAACATTTGTCATAGGACTCATCATTAAGTAATGTAATAAGATAGAGATGAATGATCATAGTCTGCCATTTGCCGAGAGCTATTCTGCCAACTTTACACTATTCCATAGGATCATAACACACAACAGTACTTGGCAAGTTGCAACCACATATTGTACTCATGACTAATGGATTTGTGGGCAGGCCCACAGCAAAGGGACAATCTGGGGGGCATCATATACCCCTGGAAAAATACTTTGCCAGTAAAACGTACCTTTTGTTGGTAAATCTTATGATTTTTCTCTAAATAATGCAGCTCATTGTTGGATATTACAGTTTTTAGATAAGCATCTAGCATGCTGTCATTAATACTACCAAGCATATTGAAAAGTGTTGGCTATGCTTTTAAAAACTACACCCAATTTTGGATGCAACAACCATGTCATTGGCAAAATTTTTATTACGCTTGATGCATTCTCCCAGATAGAATTTGGAACTTTTCTAGAGAAGATTAGTAATTACAATTCAAGTTTGAGTCCCTTTTGCCAATCACTTGTCTTGGGACAACAGAATTAATAAATATTAAGGAAACCTCTGGAAGGTACATTCTTAGAGGCTATCATAACTCTGCAAAAATTTCGAGAATCCTTGTGATGACATCGACACAAGTAAACCACCCCCATCCCCACTAGGCACATATTGTAAAACATTGAATATTGACAATGCCCCCCTCCCCCATACTAGATGATGTCATATATGTATGACCCTTTAAGGTCATTTTCCAGTATCAATGCCTTTTTTTGCAAGTATTTTCCTTTTCCACCAATGATAGTATGTGTTATATCATCCTTTGTACATAGGCCAATTAAGCCAGTTACTTTAAACATGGGAATGAAGATGCCATCATGGTGAGTGATTTCTGTTTATTAGTATTCATCAGCTCAACCAGTAAACTAATTGATTAGCCACAATTTTGTGTAACAGTGTGAAATTCAGCAGTATCTCAACTCAGTTGAACTGGTTGTGATACACAGGTCTAAACAGTTTGTGACTTACAGTAGCAAAAATCATCAAACAATCAGATAGATATTTGATTGTAGAAAGCATAAAATAAGACCTCATATATATATTTTTTGCAAATTCCTCTAGGTTTGACATTAAGAGTCTCAACATTGGAGGGATAGAAGATGAGAAGGGCATTATTGAATCTTCAGTAGCTTGTAAGTTAATCAGATATTTTGAACCCTGGTAGACAATGTTAATTAGCAAGTTATATGCAATGAGGTGTTAGCAATTCTAGATTCAAGAGCATTTGTTGCCAGACAACCTCAATATAAAGATGCCATGATGTGGTTTACAAGTTCCCAAAAAGACTAGACTTTTGAAGCAATCTGCATCAATATTTAATCTTTTTCTTATTCAGTGAAATCACTTGTTCAAGAGGAAATTAAGAGTGGAATTCCATCAGAGAAGATAGTTATTGGTAAGTCCCCAGTTTCAGTGTCAATTTCATATCATTTAAAATTCCATTGCACACAATGCAAAAAGTTATATACAATAAATCTTGCTTGTCATATGATAGAACAGACCTGATATGTTGTTTTCAATCTACCAGGCTTAACTTTAGAACTTTGTTGGTTGTCCGTATTTTTGAGAAAGAATTCTGCCATATTTTGACTTTTACTACATGATTATGATGCATAGGCAGAAGCAAGAATTTCTCTTGCTTAAATGTTGCATCAGACATGTAATATAGTAAAATAGAAATAGTGAGCTTCCTGTCATTCTGTTTGTTTTTATAGTGTTTTAATGGAATGTATGTCAATGTCGTGCAAATATCAATTTGAGACATGAAGAAGAAAATTATTGTTGATTTTAGGTGGTTTTTCACAAGGTGGTGCTGTTGCATTATATACTTCCCTAACTTCAGACATCAAGTTTGGTGGCGTCATAGGACTAAGTACTTGGCTTCCTCTCAGTACCAGTTTTCCAGCGGTAAGATGTATTTCTGTTTCGTTATTTGAACAGAACAATCTCTATTTTGATTACTACATGATCTAAATGATCAGCTTTTTTGACCAAATGACTGATATATTGAGGATAAATAATTGGCTACTTAAGTGATTGATTGATTGATTGAGTGAGTGATTGATTGAGTGATTGATTGATTGAGTGATTGATTGATTGATTCATTGCTATGTTACTCCATGTCCAGATGAGGAGATATCTGATTGATATTGCCCTGGCAGTGTAATATGTGGTGTAGGTTTCTTGGCTGCAGTTCATGGTTGAAACTTAAGTTGCATTGATTGGTATCAAGGTTGCCAGAATCAATGTTGTTAGATGTGTCAAACCATGAGATATTTTATGTCACAATTACCCATCCCATCTGCATAATTCATCTGAAATTTTATGAATAAATTTTCTCTTTCACTAGGCATCGTCTGGAAAAAATAGTTCAACTCCAATTTTTCTAGGCCATGGTAAGATTCTAGTATTCCTCAAGACGTTTCTATTCTCAAAATAATTATCTCACGTCATCAAATGTAAAGCGTTATATATTTTTTTGTTATATCACTTCAAATATTAAAATAAAATACAATAACATACTTTGTTTGCACCACATACAGCCGGAAAGGACTCTGAGTCATCTGATCCCAACTGCATATGGTGCTTACTATTTAGCATATTTACATCAAAATAAGAAAAGGTCATCTCGCATCAGATGTCCCATGGTTAACAAATATTGGGATAAAAGGACATGCTAGATGTCCAGGAAGAAACAATTTAAGCATATATATTGAACAATTGAAGATGTCCATCCAGAAGAAGAAGCGTTATATTTCGTTTAATTGAACCACAAATACTATTCTCACAAGTATAAAACTACGTTTTTGATTGGCTAACTTGAATTAACATATAGTTAAAAAGATAAAGAACAAGTGTGGTATGTGAGTAATTAATAAAGCAAAAATTTAGGAACATTTTGCAAGTCCATCGTGTTTTATCTGTATAGCAGAAGATGTGGTAAACGAAACATCAGGTAGGAATTAGCCTGATAATAAATCGAAGAGCAAGGATGATCATGAACAGGGTCATGTTAGCCAGTATAATTCATGTTAAACTATGAATGAAGTACACGCACACTATATGTTGACAATGGATCTCATAATAGATCCAAAAGTTGATACTGATTTTGTTGTACTGGGATTGTTGTCGTCGAATTTATATCAGTTTATCAGAGTGTCTTTATTACACTTTAATGTTCCATATAATAACAACCTTCCTGCCTTCAGCCTGGATGTGTCTCAATATTTTTTCAAACCCAGTCTTCAATGTGTCTTAAGTGTTTCTTAAATGTATCTTACAATTTTCTTCAAGACGAATCGGCATTTCAATGTTTCAAATGAATTCATAAACTTCATTTTTGTTGTTACAGTGCTGTGCAAAGTAAATTGTCTTAAATGATTTTTTCCCAGTTTAATACAAAGCTCCCCGTAAAAACAGCCTTTTCAAATTTGCTTTTGAAGTTCAGCCTCGCTTTTTTTCTTAAATATGTTTGAATTTTTTCCCGATTTGAGTTTCACGTTTCTTATATAGGCTACCTGAATTTCTATACAAAAAAGGTGTATATTATTTATCATCTGCACCATCACTTTGCACAGTTGTAATCACATGAAATCGATATTGTCGTCCTCAATCATATCTTCCAATCATATCAGTCATATTATATCACATGATGTGTCATATCCCATTACATCATCGTTATCATCTCTCTCTCCCCTGTAGGCAATAGCGACCCAGTTGTTAACTATGCATTTGGCAAGCAAACAAGAGATTGCTGTAAAACAATGAATAGCCAAGTTGTTTTCAAGACTTATAACGGCCTAAACCATGGGTCCTGTGCCGAGGTTGGTAGCTTTGTTTGTTTAACCTCCTCCAGCATGTAACAAATAAATGCAGAAACTGGAAACAAAGGCTAGAAACAAAAGTTAAAAACAAAAGCCAGGAAGAAACTCTAAAAACAAAACCTAGGAAGAAAAAGTAAAACTAAATGGTAGAGCCGAACACTAGAAACAATGCCTTTGTATGATACAAGGATGCGGAGGGCCTCTTGAAAATCAGCTAAGCTGCGGGCAACCCTCTTTTCATATGTAAAATGAAATGAAATGCTACGTAAAAACTGGTTTTTTTGTAGTGTTGAATTCTGGTCGAAGGAGTATAAGGTGTGTAAATGAACGATATCATTAAAAATGATAGATAGCCTTCAAAATTGTATTTCATTCGTCTTTCATATTTAACTTCGAATAGTTTTAAAAATATTATCTCTAGCGTTAAGTAACGCAGGTATGACTGATAAGATCTTTATGTGAAAATGTTGCTTATGATCATGGCTCCATATCATCGGCCAATGAGGATACAAGGACTGCAGTAGAACTTGTCAAATAGCCTGTACTTCCCTCTTTGCCTAGATAAATGTGTCTGAAACAAATGAAGCTCCTTTTTCTATCCCTGCAATAATATGCTCTCAAAGTCTCCTCCACATTTTGAATTAATTTCATGGTTTAAAGAGAAGACAACACTATACGCATAAATTGGGTCTTTTTCACAGAAGCCCCAGGAGATGAATTCATGTGTTATCTGCTATCCTTATATTAGCAATGCGTTTTGTTAAGGTCTGAAGGAAATCTTTAAGGATAAAAGTTATGTTCTGTGTACGATTTCCTGGTGTGACGTAAATGGAAATACGGATAAAAGACGCTGTCAGGTGTTCTATGAAGACAATACAAGATGAAATCCCACGGTAGGATTGGAAATTATCCAAAGAGACATTCATACTCATACATATGAAACGACCCCTTGTTATTTCACAAAGATCCGTTATAGTATCTTGTAGAAGGAAATATTTATCTATTTCCCAGATAGCATTTATGGGGTCTTTAAGTAGTTGCCCCGTGGAAATTGCAAGTGTTTGAGCTCTTGTCATTTCATGATAGGACGTATGCAAGTTTTTATGGGAATCCGGTTTTGTGTTTAGTAATGTTCAACTGCTTAAAAAGGTATGAAATTTCAATACGGGATTTTTGAGATCCAAGAAAGTTGATAAGTGATTGTGCATTTGAAATCCCAATTTTCAAACAAGCCCATTTTCTTTTTGATTTGATTTGTTTGTATTCCCTATATTACTCTACGAATCCCAGTGTTGTGTTCGTTTAGTACTTGTCTGTCAAACACTGTAGTGTTACAAAACCTCAAAAAACACTTATGCTGGGAAGGTTTTAAGAAAGTTGTGGTAATGAATTCATGAAAAACGAAGGTTTCAATACTGTACCAAAAACCTTTCTTATCAAATAAGAAACGGCTAGCCTATGTTATGAATAGCTAGTGGTAAACTGTGCGTAGGAATTATTGACAAAGGGCCACTTGAAAATCTGCGTTGTGGAGGGGTCATCTTCTCCTTGAAATCAAATGAGATAACGATAGTTGAATAAGTAAATGAACTTTTTTAAGCGATCTCTCATCCTTTTCTAGGAAATGGTTGACGTGAAAGAGTTCATTAGAAAGTGTTTGTTGTAAAAAGTTGATTGTATTCGAGATGCAAAACATTGGCCAAAGGCACGTGACATCTGAAGCGAAGCGAACAGTTCGCCACAAATTGCAGTTTGTTTAAAATAGTTCTGTTTTACCATAATACACCTTGTCATAGATGACATTCAATTTTAACATTTATGGATATAGTATGTAGCCGTATGAATTCACCTGGGTATACTATTAGCAGGTATGATGCAGATTTTGCAGCACTTTTGTCAAGAGTGCTACATTGTAAGTGTTGTATATCATACGATGTCATATTTCCCTAGTATACGCCTGGATATGTAAAGTTAAAAACAGATTCAATCAGGGAGAAAGACAGTCTGTGCAAATGTGTGTAGTGTGTGATTCAGTTTGAATGAGGGAGTGCTTTCATGTGTGTGCGTGATTGTGCTTGTGCGTGTGCGTGCGTGTGTGCGTGTGCGTGCGTGCATGCACGAATGTATGTGTGCAATAGTTTGCTTTCCTTTGCCGAATAATATTCCATACGAGCGTGTGTTGTTCTACCAGTTTATCAGTTTTGAATTGATGACGCCAAGGTGTTTATCAATGTATTCAGTTTGCTTTGATACCTTGTGATTGTTTTTATGCCTAGTGGTAGAGATATGCCTTTGATTTGCAAAAGTTGATTAGACAACGTACATATGATGCCTGGTTGGATTAGTAAGTAAGTATGTTTGTATGTAAGTTAGTAAATAGGTAGGTAAGTAACGGAAGTTTATTGTCCTAGGGTGATGCAAGGAGTCCGCGGCTATTTGATGCTGGGCGTGACGTAGGTACCCTTCAGCTCCCGTGCTCCTCCACCATCCAACTTTTTCCTACGTCTCTGCTCTGAATCAATTGGATGTGCCAGGCATGACTTCTTCAGTTTGCCCAAAGAGCTTTTTGAGGTTCTAAATCATGCTTGGTTCATCACCTGAGAGTGATTCTTTACAAGCCCGTTCTGGACTTAAGTGAACTTAGTTAAAAGTGTTGATTTCAAAATTTTGCAATATGTAAGTACTATGCCAATTGTACAGCATAAAAAAGGAATTGTTTGATTTTAAATGTTAATTAGTTTGTCATTTTGATTGTTCCACTTCATCGGTGTATTTAATTGATTCCACTCTTTGACGCTTGGAACTTGCAGAGCACAATCCCCCCCCCCCCCCCCCAGTGATGCATTCTCAACGTCAGATGAAAAAGAACAGGTCGACAAAACAGGGTTCTCAGGAGTCTGAATGACTTAGAAAAATCAAAGAAGAGGTCAGTGGCAACCTGAAAAAATCGGGGAATGTTTTCTGATCAGGGACTTTTTCACACTCGAATTGTTCGTACATATACCAAATCATTTCCTTGGTCCGTTGAAAAATGCTGGGAGATATGCGATAAAAATCTGAGAATGTTTAAAAACTTGGTGTAAAACCTGGAAAAGTCAGGGAATTTATTTGAAAAATGTCCTGTGAACCCTAATAAAAGCATAGACTCGGAGTGGATGCGCGTCGGAGTGGATGCGCGCCGGAGTCGATGCGCGCCGGAGTCGATGCGCGCCGGAGTCGATGCGCGGTCCAAGAGCTGTTTAGAAATTGCTATAACTAAACGGTTTGCGGATTAATATGAGTTTGAATATCAATTACGAATACCAAAGTACAGTCATCCCACAGCGTACAATCTCTTCAAAGAATGCTTTCTTTTGAATGTGGGATAGAACTTTGATATTATACCCACAAAAGTCGCTGTGTTGGACGCACAAAAACATGACTTCATGGACACAGCAGTAGATGTTGAAGCTTTGCAGTGCATTTTTGAAGGAATTTAAGAGTCCGGCAATGCACAACTACTGCTTTGGCGGTATTTTTTGCGTTTGAATATGCATAGGTGATTTTCTGGTGGCCTTTGAGCATCTTCAGGTAAGCATGCTTGCTATTCTGTTATCTAATTTTTCATTTCTGTAAGTTTCGTGGGATTTCTCTTTGAAACCTACTGCTTGTTGATGTGGTATTGATGCCAGAAAGCTGCTGAAGAAACTTGCAAACACTGAACCAAGTAAAGACACAAAGAAAGGAGAAGTAAAGTTTTCCACAAAAGTAAAGATGTATTTTCAAGAGAATTGTTGAGGCTTAGGGATACGCTAACATCGAACATTTTTGCAATTAGCACTTGACTTCTTCATCACGTAAAAGTTTCACGTTCAAATGAAGAGGTGTCTCTTATCACACAGCGCGGAGTTCTCTCACTCCCCCCGCATACTTGTTACAAAGCACTTTACCAGGACTTTCCACGATCTTCTGACCTTTAAAACAAACTTGTACAGCATTGCTGTAGTCAATTCATAGAGTTTCCTGGTTGATTGTACATGAAATGTTTGCACGGGCAATAGCATACAAGGCCGCGTTGTTCCCGCGCAAGTACACGGAGCTTCTATTCTCTATTGTACAGCAACATCACTCCTAACAACAGTAAGATGGACATGAGTATGAATCAAAAACACCACAACAATGCGGTCTTGGTATCCTTTATGTGATAATACTCTTTAAAACACTTTGAACACACAAACGCAATCGTTTTCGTGCAGAGAATAGTTGAATGGTGTAAATTTATCAACACAGCGCTACGCTTCAAGCTGGCAAACTCCACAGATAAACGGTACTATAAGCAAATCTTTCATTTCAAATGATGTGAGCTCTTCAGGTTCTACTTTATTTATTTCATA
Organism: Mastigias papua; assembly: GCA_964019165.1. Lineage (NCBI taxonomy): Eukaryota > Metazoa > Cnidaria > Scyphozoa > Rhizostomeae > Mastigiidae > Mastigias > Mastigias papua. The sequence continues at coordinate 1,664,582 of OZ025281.1, read as the reverse complement.
CTACATGTTGCAATATTTTTCCAGTATTTTTTCATGCATTACCTCGATAACAATAGAATTACAGGATTTTGGTGGAGGAAAAATTTGGGAAACAGCGCAAAGAAGAATTTTGTTTTCAGATTGCGTGCAGAACAAACTGTCTATGGTTGATTACTATTACTTTTGCATCGTTTACTAATGAAGATACGTCGAGTATATAGTCCATTCAGCTTCTCCTGTCATAATTAGGTTTTTTGCATAGTTCTGCTAACTTATGCAAAATTCTTTAGGTCATATATCTCAAGATTCAAGAAATTCCAGGCAGGTGGCTATCGTTGACATCTTTTGCAAGTGAATTATAGGCCATCCATCAATGCCATGTTGCGATAAAGCATGATGCCAAGTTCTTCGAATGCTGGAGGAGCAATAGCTTCAAACCGTCAACAAGCTACTTGAAGTTCTTGCTTCAAATATATGTGTATATAATGGCCGGAGAAAACAGTCCTAGGCTGCTTCGTCCTACACGAGCTGTCTTTTTGATGCTTAATGCGGCCTCTCACACATAAGAGCTGTTTGAACTACAGATCTAGATTGTAGCGTAATCACACACTTGGTTCGCAAAACTTTGGAAATCAACAACACATAGCTGCGTTTAGTTTGATACTAAGAATATCATAATCTATATCAGTTTACTTCATTTACCATTATTAAACCTAATAATGAATTAATCAAATGTTACTGTAATTGATACAAACATGGGTGTCTGTCCCAATAGCAAAATTTTCCAAACGGGGCAATATGCGATCAGTTCTGAAAGTAGACTTTCCCTGGCATTCAGAGAATCGATGGATATCATCTCTCCCGCAACAGGTTACCGCTTTGTCGAGATTAGGAATTTCAAAGGAATTAAGCTACATTGATTTTGAGGTTGATTGGATTACGTAAACTCAAATACAATCCACAGAATAAAAAAATTCGGCTTTCCTTTCGAGTACCAACGGTTGTTTTTGGTCTCATATCTCAACATATCTTAAAAGCCCTCTGATTCAATTCAGCCTCGAAAAAAATTTAAACTCTCTAAGACGCAATAATCTTGTAGGTGGGTATGGATAAAAAACTGGACACATTTTAAATATTAATAGCTTACAATACTAAAGTTTAAACTGTCAGGCATTACTCTGATTTTAATGAAAGGTTAAACATACAGGTTGTGATCAGTTAGTTTGCAGGCATTGGTTGACAACAGGAGTTTATGTCTGACCAAGTCAACCTATCAAATTATTATTATCATTATCATTGTTACTATAAAGTTCATGCATAAATGCTTAATGAACAATATCTGTATCTCCAATTTGCATGTGAATGCATCCACTCACATAGTGATATTTATCAGGCGAAAAACAGGACAATACTTTTGAGTATGCAGAACATGTTTCCGATTGTTCCAAACCCATGATCAGTTGTTAAGTAGTATGATAAACATCTAGATACATAAATGTTACATTATCAATCGAATATAATAACAGAAAAATGATATTTTCTTTTTGATAGGCTACGTTCTTGAAACGTTTTCAGCTTCAAAGACATTCATGGTACAACTTGATATGATTTGCCTGGTTCTGTTGTCCCTCTGCTCCTTCAGAGCTGTTGCAGGTAAGAGTAAAGTCAGTGAAACGAAAATCGCACTCATAGAACACTAAAATTTATGCTTATTCTAAAGTGCAGACAATTCGGTTGCTATTATCATGGCGAAAGCTAACTAACATGAACTGAGAACATCTACAAAATACACAATTACGCTTAAGTCTAATACATCACAATTTAATTTGAAGCAGAGGTCTCCTCCAACCTCGTCCAGCAGCTGGAGCAGCTGGGCAATTATCAATCGAATTGCCATTTCCTTCCCTCAGGGCTCATATCCCATTATTACTGCCATAGGGTACCCACTATCTGCTTAGTTTACAGTAGACAGTTAGCAAGGACCAAACTATGCCACAAAGCATGTCGCAAATCATCAATTTTACTCCAAGTGGAAAAGTTTCTAACCTTTCAGCCTCTCGTCATACCACGATAGCATCTTATACCGACTGTCCGCTAGTGGGAAAATTTCTCAGAAAGGGCCCCAAGTATGGGAAAATCTTTGTGACCAAGCCCTGTAGGCACAGTAGTGGACAGGAGGTAACACATATGTCACATTCACAGTTATAGATAGAATCAGAGTCTCCTATTAAGAAAGGTTAGAATAACCCTAAAGAGTACCATACCCTCCTTGAGAAAATTTTGAGTGGGTCCAAGCAATTGTGGAAATTTTTTACTTTTGCTGGCCACTGTTGGGGAAAGCACTGTCCCTACTGGGGACTTTTAGTAGATGGCATTTTAAAAAATGTCCCACATGCCATTGTGATTAATAGTTCCAGCCTCCTACATTATTCTTGACATTTTGCCGGTTCATGCAAACTGGCACAAAACCAAGTACTACCTAGAAAATATCTTCATGTTGTAATTTATATACATATATATTTATATATATGTATGCATGTATATGTATATATGTATGTATACGTATATATGTATGTATACATTTACATGCATAGTTCACTTTTAAGCGCTACTGGTGTGAACGGAAATGTACCTCCATTACTTTTAGAGATTAGTGAAGAAGTTCGCCTTCAAAAGTTGCTCTTGAGAGACCACGATCCGACATCAATTCCGGCCAAAGATGCATCAAAGACTGTAATGGTGAACTTCGATATTGCTTTAAGGAGTGTGCAAGCACTGGTGAGTGTGTCTGATGTTTGCATGTGTTTGTTTGTGTTTGTCTGTGTTTGTTTGTTTGATTGTGTTTGACTGTTTGTGTGCTTGACTGTGTGAGTGTTTGTGTGTTTGATTATATGTATGTTCGTGTTTATGTCTATGTGTGTGCGTGTGCGTATATATGCTTGCTTGTGTATGTGTTCTTGCTTGTTTATTCATGTGAGTGAGTGTGACAACAAGATCTCTAGATATATGTATCACAAAAACCCAGAAGAAGAGTATTGAAAAAGCAGGCTGAATATATATGAGTCTTACTTTATCCTTATACTTTCCACATCATAATATGACTGTCGTCATTTCATTTCAGAATGAGAAAAGTCAAACACTTGATATATCTTCATGGATTAGGATTGTAAGTTATAAAGGGCGAATTTTTTTACATCATTCTAAAAATTTACAATAACATCACATAATTTCCTATAATGAAGTGTTCTCCTATGCTATTCATAACAATGTGAGCATTAACATTTTCAAGTTACCAAGAAATGGCCTCTACTTGCAATTAAAAGAAATCAGAAGAATGGAGGGCTAGTAGAGTCAGAAAAGTCAAAAGTGAGGGACTTAAACTTATAGGCCCCCAAAGAGCAGGGTGAAATTGTCAATGGGCTGTGGGAAGCAACAAATTGAGCAAAAAATAGATAAGATGTGAAATTGAAACCAAAAAGACAACGAAATGAAAAGAAGAAGCACTTTGTAGAACTATTTCATTGACCGCTAATATGAATAGAAAAACGCAAGATCAGCAGCAAATCTGTAACTTTTACTCTCACTTTGGCATTAATAACAGAAGGATTTGAAAGGAAAGGGGTAAGAAAGTTTTCTGAAGATTAGAAGTATGGGGATTTATATCTCGGACTCAAGTATATTTACATGTAGCTATTTCATTCCTTAAGCTATTTTCCGTGCTACTTTATTTTTCATTAGGGGATAAGGTAAGTAAAGTTAATAAAATTCCTTTCTTCCGTAAGACATGGAAAGATGAGTTTATGACTTGGGATCCAAACCACTATTCGGGAGTTCAAACAATTAATGTTGACAGCGCGAAAGTTTGGAAGCCGGATGTCGTGCTCTACAACAGGTTAGTTTCAGACAGCATTTTGTTGGAAATTGTAACGATATTTTGGTACTTTAACAAGTTATTGTTTCAAGACGCATCTAAAACCAGCATGTAATGATATAATCTCTCCTTAACTCTCTTGGACCTGCTAGAGTTCGTGAGCTACCAACTTTAGATCGTTTCAAAAACAAATCAAAATGCACCTTGAGAGGCTAGAACAAATCTGCATGGGAGAACAGCAAAGGAGTTTCTACAAGGTTTTGCTTTCACTATGAAAATGGTTCTAATTTGAAATGCTTCGTTACTGAAGGGTTTTATATGAAATATTTTAATATTCATTGCTAAATATATTAATTGTGTATGCAGAATATTAAATGAAAATGACATACAGCTAGATTTGTTAATATGTCAGTTTTGTCATGCAAGAAGCCTCCAGGTATCCAGTTTGCCCCTGAACGGCAAATCGGTATTAATGTTTCTAAGGTGGTAGTTGCTCTTGGAAAATATCATGTGACAAGTTTCAAAATTATCATCCCTACAGCGCAGACCCTGGTGAGAGCAATCTCTTGTTTGATAAGATGAAGACAAATATTATCATAAACCACAACGGAGAAGCCAGGTGGCTAGCCCCAGTTATACTCCAAGCAGAGTGCACCATTGACCTTTTACATTTCCCCTTTGACACACAGAGATGCCCTTTGACTTTTGGACTCTGGACTGTACCACTGTCGGATGTACCTCGGATCAACCTCTCTCTCGTGAACAATTACGGTGACATAAGCAACTACCAAAAGAATGGAGTGTTCCAGCTGAACGGAATGCCAGGAAGATCAGAGCTTATCTACTTTGCATGTTGCCCTGGGGTGCCATACGTAAGGCTTCAATACGAGATTGTGCTGCAGCGGAGGACAGTTTTCTATTTTGTTGATTTCTTCATGCCGACGTTCCTTCTAAACGTGCTGCTGCTTATTTCATACACTTTACCCCCCGAGTGTGGTGAGAGGATGACTCTAACCATATCTTTGCTGCTCGCTTTTGTCCTACATATGCTCCATGTTGCAGACCACATTCCTCCTACCAGCGATGCTGTTCCTATGGTTACAAAGATCTTAACTGCCTCCATTGCATTTAGTGCGGTGTCACTGTTGATTTCTGCGATCGCGGTAAAATGGTTCCTCTTCCGAAAGAACAAAAGTGGAAGTATACCTTGGGTTGTTCGAGTAATGGTGAATGGCTATCTTGCCAGGGTATTTTGCCTCAGCAGACAGCAGCAACCAGCTGATGCTTGCGAGGATCGATCAAATGGGTCTTCCAGCAAGGCTAACAATCAGTCGAATTGCGAATCAAAGATAGTTGAATCTGGTTCTGTGAATCTCAGATTTCGTTCAAAGGAGGCAGCTGATGCCTCAAATATCATACAGGGGTCGGTTGCTCTGTCTGAAGGCCGAGAATGGAGTGTCATTGATACATTTCGACTGATCATGCGCACATTAGAGGAAAAAGAACAAGAAGATGACTTTGAGCAAGTGTGGCGACGTGCTGTATGTGTTCTGGATCGTTTTTCAGCCACATGTATGTTCATTGTTACTATGATAACTGCTATCTACTTGATGTTCATTAGTAGTGAGGTTTACATTAAATAACATACAAGGCCCACATGTTACTCTTCGAGTTCGTTAGTTCTACTCTCGGCATAAGATAACTCTAAGGTCCCCTCTTCTTTAAAATCTACCCTGACCCCATTTCATATAGTTCTTTTATACATATTCTTGGGGCAGATTTTATTTGCTGTTATTAGCAGGTCATTTCCTGCTTCAGCTAAAAAGGACCTGAGGTGCATGATCCGAAGTAAATCATTTCTTCTGACATATATTTTCTATACATTTGGAAGAGGACAATTCACTAACTTACCAATCTCTTTGGTGCATCAAGAATTCCTCCTCTATTGAACAAATTCGTCTAGTCAGTTAAACCAGAACTGATCCAACAAGGCCTCGATCTCCTCTCTTGTCTTTGCATGAATGTATAACTGACTAACTGACCTATGAAAGACGTAGAAAATCTACTCACATAACTCTATATAATTTTCATATAACTTTCATGCATTTCCCTGTTTCAGTAGATTAACCATTCCTTACGAAACCTTTCCAATCTCCTAAATGCCTAACACTTTCTTGCTTATTCTAGTTTTTGACAATTCATGCTGCATTTCGCTAATGATTTACTTGATTTTGAATGAAATAACTTTGATTCAGTGTAGTGGTTGTCGTAGATGTGAAAATTACAGTTCAGTTCAGGCACAATGAGCTTTAACAATGCAAAACAGATAGCAAATAGTCCCCGTCGAAAATTCCTTGACTGGAGCTAACCAAACAAAAAAAACAACTGGGAACTCCTTGGAAAACTTCCTTCTCCTTGACATAATTTGACTTTCATCCATCAAGGTGAATTTAAGCCCCCCCCCAGAAAAAACATGAGTATTGTTTGTAAAGTCCTTTCCCCACGATCTCGTAGAAAACAGGAATATTTCCTACATAGCCAGAAGAAAACATGTAGGCAGGCTATCCCTGGTTGATAATCGGAGTGTTAGGATTGAGCACCTAAGGCAAATTAGCACACATTATCTACATATTAATTTACATTTTACTTTCGTACAAGAATAAAGCATATATGAAAATGAGGCTCAAAAGGTCGAAATCTTAAGAAACTGCTAGGAAAATCACAAAGCTGAAGTTCCAAAGTTCACCTGCTTTTATGTGCCAGAAATCGATATTAGCTCATTCTTTGCAAGCTCCTTTATAAAGATTGAAACTTTTCCTTGACAATCTTGGTTACCAAAGATCAAACCCCTTATAACAAATGGTGATAGCCTCTTTTAGCCAAATTACTCCAATAGAAGTTGAGAAAATCTAAAGAAAGTATCAGCTTCAATCTCGGGAAAGTTAAGAAAATTGAAGCTTAGACAGAAACGTGGTATTCTTACAACAAAATGTGACTGCATATTCGATGAGTGAAGCATAATTGACTAACAGAATAAAATAAGGCATTCAATACTTTTCCCTAGTCTCTTGTTCCATTGGATGAGAGCAAAGTATGTTTCCAAAATCTCCTCTAACGCAACGGAAACTTCAACAGCTTTTGCACACACGTTGCTAGATTACTATTTTCGTAAATGATAAAATGTTCATTTAGATTTTTGTATTTAGACATTGTCATAGTTTTGTAATGAAATTGCTAGTGGAATATGAGGATATTTTGTATATAAAACTTTGGCAGTTTTTCATCATCCCCTTTCTGGATCTACGATAACTCGCTGACATGCTTAGTAGGAATCAGAGCTTGACTACAAATCATCGAAACAGCAAACAGAAGAACAACAATTTTTTAAATCGGTACATTTCGTATTGTTTTAGGTAAAGTAATGTAGCCACGGGGGGATATATGGGGCATTTCCCTCCCCACTTTTGGCCAAAGATTGTCCTTGGGATTCATAAAGATCAAATTGAAGGATATCTCTTCAACATATTGTCCTTCAAGCGCTCTGTTGTATAGAATGACTGTTCTAAAATTGTCAGAGCCCTTAATAGCTTGGGGCAGTGATAAAGTTTGGAGATGCAGTCTAAGCCAAGTAAAGAGAGCGGTTTCAAAAATTTTACTGGAGTCGTAGCTTTCAAATCTGCTCTAATTCTTGTCCCCCACTTCATTAGCCCTGGCCACGTCACTATTTGAGCATGAACCACACCGATCACAAAAAATGAAAACCTGAGTTGGTCATGACGTTGAATGACATAAATATGATGACTTAAACTGAAATGTTTTCGAATCAATTATTATAAAACATAATTCACTGGTGACAAAGAAAGTCAAGTAATGCGAACAAGTGAATTACGACACAATGCTTTGTGTTGACTTTGGATAATACGACTCTTTTACGAAGCAACGATCGTCCACGATGTCATGATAAATATCTCTTTTACAGGTTTATTCTCAAAGCAGATACCAATTTATCCTAGAAGTATATCAGCTAGAATCTCATGAAAGCGAGAGAACGATCTATGATAGATTCTAATTCAGTTGATAGAGCATTCCCCTTCGACAATGGAGATGGTGGCCACATTCAAGAGTTCATAACGTGGTTGTCCCTAATTCTGTCTTGGCAGTCAGTAAATATTGAAGCCAGAATTACGAGGCATACAAAACACCTGTATAATTAGTTGGAATCTTATAACGGCGTGAAACTTTTCTTATTGAAAGTAACCGGTTCTATTCCCACAGAGTGGCTGGTAGTTGAGGTCGATTTTTGTAAACTGAGTTTGGACAGTGAGGGTACAAAGCATATACTGTCCGAATGCTATATGAAATTCAGGTCTGTTTGTAGCTTTGAAGGTCAAAACTTGCAAACAGAGCCTAAGCATGTAGGGCGAGCATGACAAAAATGCTGCACGGTGACTGCTTGCAATTAGAAAAAGTGTACATAGAGTTGTAGGACTTCTCGAAAGTAAAACTGTCTCAGCTCGAGACCAAGCGAGAGCAGAGCACCAAAGTGATTAATTTTCACGTAAATTCAATGAAATTCTTATCCTGATGAAATTCTTACCCTGAGAACAATTCTGTAGCTTCTAGCGGAGCAGAAGAGAGGTCTCAATTCAAAAGTCAACTTATATCGATGACACAATAATGGAAGCTTGTGGCAGAGTTCCAAAGACATAATATATTAGACGATGGACGTCATATTCAAAGCAGTAATGACAAAGATATTTAAATTATAATAGAACTAACAGCATAGTATGGTAATTAATAGTTATTTTTCTAATGGAAGAAATCAATGGGTGGGAAACTAAAAAGAGAAGATCATAAAATTTTCCGGCATAAATTATTCTTAACTGAAATAAGATTTGGATTTGGTAGGATAAAAGCGGGACATTGAAAGACTTTATTCAATCTTTGGCAGCATTGCAAGGAGCTATGCAAAAATAACTATCAACTGAAGTCCATGTGGTTCAATAGTTTTAACATTATATTGATTGCTGCCTTTTGTTAAATTCTACTTTATATGTTAATCCTCGTCAAGCAAAGCTCTCCCTCAGGAAAACAATTTAACAAAAGCCATGGTTAGCATCTTCACCACTCTTCGCACCTTTTTCACAACTTCTTAACATCTCTTCCTAACTTTTATGCAATTCGTTCACAACTTCTTCACAGTTTATTTATACCATCTTCACAACCTCTTCCAACTTCTTTGCAACATCTTCATAACCTCTTCTAACTTTTCACAACTTCTTCGCGATCTCTTCAAAGCTGTTTCGTAGCTGTTTCACCACTTCTTCACAATCTTTTTCCCAACCTCTTGCTACCTACTTCACAACCTCTTCATAGCCTCTTCGCAATTTTTCACAACTTCTTCATAACCTCTTCAAAACCTCTTCACAACTTCTTCAATGTTTCATCACTAGTTCTATAATAAGTCAAAGTTTCTTTACTCCAATTTACAAACCCACTAGTTCATTGTTCTATCATTAAAAGTAACTCTGCATTCATAAGCCAGGAAGGATTTAAGATCTCACACCGCTTTCCCCGTAAATCTAATGTGTTCTGTTTAGAAGCAACAAACAAGATATAAGTATATGGATGTGTATACACAGATATGCAAGTTACAAAAAGTAAGTATTGATGGCATTGACTTTAGTTTGAGACCTCTGATTAGTTCTGTTTTTTCCCAACCCAAATGACCAATCAGCATCCAAAATTGGCCTAAATGTTCCTATCGAACGCGTGTGTGATGAGAACCCTGCATGATGATTGGTCAATTAGGCTGGGAGAAAATAGATCTCATCAGACTCTTAAACATTTGGCCGCTATGCTGACAGTTCGTATCTAAGACCTGATGGGCCACAACTGCAAGCTGTATTCGTGATAAAATATCCAAAGAGTTTTGATCTATGCTGAAATGTACACACTGTTAGGAACAAAGATCTAGGTCTTTTGAAAGTCTACCAAGAATCAAAGTTTAGATATGAAAGGACCGGCCAAGTGATATCTGATCGCTCTAGTCGATACAATTAAATTACTTGAACTCGAGACAAAGAACACAGTATTTGGTACCAGTTAGATATGCTTTTATCGCTTGTTTTCAATTTCATATACAGATAGCAGGAGTGTTTATGGAGCCTGGAACTTTCTAGATTAATTCAATAGAAGCCAAAAGCTGTCTTGAGCTGACTCAAATAACTTCTTATCAGATAATCTGTCATGGACCTTACAGAGATCGTGGGAGAGTAACCTTAGAGCTTGTGAAGTGATATGTAAAGATTTCGGCTCCATGCATGTTAGCTTTTACGAAAGTTACTGCAATTTTGCTTTCAAAAGGAAACCGAACCATGTGCTGAGAATTGTAAACATTATGTAGGAGAGCCTTTAGAATTAAAGTGGTTCGAATGATACGGTAAAAGTAGAAGATGACATGGCGAGTCTACTTACTATAGCAATGTTAGAGGACTTTTCCAGTCCTTCTACAAGCCTATAAAATAGTTTACTCTGCTCAGTTTGGGTTCATATATAAAAAGATATAAGAAGAAAAACTTACAACAGAAGTTAATGTCATTTCAGCAATTATCACCATACCCCTTCAGCAACAAAAAACCGGTTTATTCTGAGCAGGCTGCTCTAGGGAGTTCAGCCGAGCGATGTAATCATGGAAAATAAACTCAAATCAACATAAAACACCTCGTTCTGTCTGTTATGTTCTTTTGAATTAAGTGTTACTTGTTAACGAATTCTCTATGGCGTACTAATGGTTGCAATCAACGCTATTGTCGGCTATAGAATTTCAAATAATATTGCCAACCTCTTAACATATCTAATGGGGGTATTTTCAATAAGATGAGGGCCTCTCTCTGAATTCGAGAATGAGGACCAGCGATTCAACAAGGCTATGCCCAGAATGCACTTCCTGAAGCATAGTCTGTTCAGCTCAAGTCTGGTTTCAATTAGGTTGTTTGAAATAAAATTGATTAATTATCACTGGGGCGGCTAAAGGTCATGCTTTTCTTGCTCAACATAGTCAAACATTTTCAGCAAAATCAGTCTTTTTTTATCTCTATCTTTTCCTGCGTCATTTTTAAATCATATATTGAGTTTTAATTTTTCTGGTAATCGTAGGGTATTCAGTGAATGCCTTGAATACCCTGACGCTACGCCATTGAATGCGAGTATGTATACCCTTTGTCCAAAGACCAGATAATTCTACAATTCCGCCTACAATGTCATGCTTCCTCTTCAAACTCGGTTTCGAAATGAACGCATTTACAAGTAGTGAGTGGAGTCAGGCAGTTGCTACTTCCAAAGAAAAGGTGAGGTCAATTCGTAATTGGTGAGGCCTACCGCCGCACCTTTCATTGTTTACATTGATTCCCCTTATCGTAATCTGTGAGTAAAATATACTTGCTAGGAATGGGCGGTGCAGATGTGCAAAAACCTAGGTATCTGGCTCAAAAATTTCTGCTAAATGTTTAAACTGGTACATATGTATGATTCCTATTTCTTCGTGTTTATCTAGTCTCACTGTCCTGCTTATCTGTAGATTAACAATTATGTGATTAGAGTGCACAATTTCAAGTAAGAGAGTTACACAAGTCTCAACATTTCAAGAAATTTGTGAAACCTTCTGCTAAAATATTGCTAACCAACAAAATCTTGGGAACTATACTTTTCTACCTCAGAGGTGGTGGCCCTAAAATGTAAGTTTCTCGATACTCTTTCTATCAAAGATATAAAACAGCCATTCGAGAGAAAATGACTGGTCTAACGTCGTGACATACTAGGTACGTGAAAAGACCAAGCTGCTGATAAGTCTTACTCCATTTAGTTGCACTAAACAGTAGCCACAAACAAACCTTCACGCAGCAGCTTTTTCGGTAGAGTTTATTGTTACATAGACAAATACAAGACGGATATAGGACAAGAATGTCTCTGCGTCCTTGCCGATGCTTGGGAGATTAACGCCAATGATTGACCAAAGTCAACTTTGTTCTAAAGCCAAGAAGACTCGAGTAGCTACGCAAGCAGATTTTATTCTAGAGATTGAAAGAATCTTAGGAAACGTGTATCACATTCTGTATAAATTTAGAGTGATTTCTTGATCGTGTATTGAGTAGACAGACCTTTTTCACTTGTGTATAATGACATTAAATTTTAATGGCTAAAGCATTCAACAAAGACTTTCTTGTTTAGAGCACATTTACTGGCATTTGTTGTTGATAAGGAGGAACAGGGAATAGCTAACGAGAGCTTATTTCTGGTATGTGCAAGGAGGTGCGTTTTTATTATGCGTCCGTCTTTATTATCATTGTCTATATCTATTCATATACGTGGACATGCTATGATGTCATTTATTTCTAGCTAGAAAGGGCGTGTACTGGTAAAAAAGGCGTGGTCTAAACCCCATGACAATTGGAAAATGATTCTCTATCTACGATCAGCTTCGCCACTGTATATCATGTTGTTGAGCTATAAAATTAGTCAGCCGAGTTCTGAAGTTAGTAGACAGCATACAAGTGGATGAATTAGATTGGTGGTAACTGGTTGATATGATAGTTAGTAAATTATTCTGCTGCCTATTTTATAATTAATTAGCTAATACGCAAAATCTGTATGTTTGGCAAAATAGCTTGATCACTTTATAATCTGTTGTAGACTAACTTCATATGGCCATTGGGATTGAATTTCATATCAAAGTACAAACTCAGAACCCAACGAGATAAAGTTCGGTGGATCGATATTATAAGACTTCTGCCATCTTGCAAAATTTCATTCGTCATTTTGCTATGCTCTCAAAAGATAAAAAGGCAAAAGCCAAACTTGGAATGTCAATGAACAAAAAGATATTGAAAATGAGAAATCAAGGTAAAGAATGGCCTGGAAGTGAGTTGAAATAGATCGATTCAAGGAGTTTCTGACATCAGATACAATTGCCTAAGAGCTTTGTTTTTATTTGTGTAATATAACTTGAAAAAGCTTACTTACTACAGAGATTATTGCTTATGAAGTATAGCTGTTTATTGTTCAGTTGCTACGCTACCAGATTAAGACAAAGATAGCATGACTCACCAGTCAAGTTATTTTTAGATATCATTCGTAGATAAAAAAGGATGCTAAATTAATAAACACAAAACGAAATGAAAGATTGCAAGTTATAATGAAAAGAAATTGGACACCATTTTCCTAATTAAATATTCTACTGTTTTGTTTGTACAAAAAACGTTTTTACAATTTATTCTGATTTTATTTTTTTGCAGTATGAACCAATTTGGACATCGTACAGCGATTGTGCACACTCAAGAACACCCGGAAAAACAGTGTTCATGGTGCTGCACTTATTTTTAAAGTTCTTACAGGAATCGTAACCTAACTCTGTTAAGGTGAATATCTACTTCTTTATTGAACAGCTTATGAAATGCTCCTTTCTGCAGAACCAGATGACCTCACTCTCATTGGAAGCTATCAGTGGCAGGCAGGGTCGTGCTGAAGTAAAGGCTGTGAAGGTGCCACACATCTGATCCCCACCTTTTGCAGAAGCTGTCTGTAATGTTTTGGTTTGTCACTGGCTTGTAGTTAATTTGGTGCCTTGTTCAGGTCTGTCGGTAAATCTCTCCTATTACACTCCCCCCCCCCCCCCCCATTCAAAGGTCCATACGTACGAATTTTTTTGAATCTCAATTTTTATGGAGATTGTCGTATTTGTTGTTGAGTTTGTCCTATAAGTAGTCAGAGGGATCGAGGAATGAAGTTCAAATCATAATTACATGGTTGCTTCATCTTTTAGAAACAGAATACAGGACACCAGTGGCGTACGTAAGGGGGAATGAGGGTCCGAGCCCCCCACTTTTCTAAAACATGGTCTACGGGATTTTTCCAAATAATGTCATTAAATTAATGGGGAGGGGGGAATTAAAATACCATACTATTGAACATAGCTAATGCAAGTGAAATATTAGAGGAAAATTAGGGGGTTTACTTGTATTTGCGAGATTTTGAAGGGCGTGTCCCACAAACGTTTTCGACGTAAAATTCTCCCCCTTTTCATTGAAACTTGAGATTGATATTAAACTTGTTGTATCTCTCTGTTATTCCACATTCATTCAAACTAAAATATTACAAAATACTTATGAGATATTATATTCCATAACAAGGTTGTTCAATATCAAAATAATCTTCAAGACAAAGAAGAAGAAAAGTACTTCATACTGTCTCTGCCTGAATGAATGCAGTACATGCTCACCTACGTATATTTTGACAGGGAACATGGCAAAACTTGACAGAAGGTTAAAATATATGGGATTGCTGTGAAAACATTGCATTCATAATGCCAACAACAAAACGCAATCCACACAAAACTTAATATAGGTCTGGCTATAAAACATCGGTCACGTACGGGTATTAGGTCTAAACTACCTTTGACCAAATTTAATGCTATAACGGCTTCCTATGTCCTAGTAACGTCAATATTTAACAAGCCATGCCAGATACATTGAGTTAGTTAATGTTCAGTGTCCATACTAGCGCATTCGCTCTCAATCAAAAACTGTGATGTTCTTACCGCAGAAAGGTTTGATCGCATTACATTGATGCAAATGAAATTACGCTGAAGACAAAGATATTCATTGGGTTTATTTTTAAGTCTTAATTCCTTGATCAATATACATGTCCAGGTTGTTTTGGCTCTGAAGTTTGAGATATCCTTTATTGTATTGGCCAATTAAAACGTTCTTCGAATATCATTCCGAGTCCAAAGAATGACCCTTCGTTCTGGATAGCGACATGGCTGTACGGCCTAAGACCTTGGGAATATTTTGCTTGGGAGAACTTTCATACACGTCAAACCTAGACGAAGAAATAATTTAGCATGAAGCGAAAGAGTAGCAAAAGAGACGTCTAATCGATTCCCAGATCATTTGTACCCTAACGTATTATAGTTTGCAGTGTCCAATTCATTCATGTTTTTCCCACGGTGGATCAAAAGTTGTCTCTTTATTGGGAAAATCTTATTATTATAGATGATGTATATCGTTATCTTAGATAACATCTTAGCAACTAGTCAAATAACAGATAGAAGTAGCGAGAAGTGTCCATAGAAATCACTGATTTCGGTATTTCTAGCGAAATCTTCTGTTGCTAAGATGTGTTTCCATTTGTTTCTACGCGACATCTACATGACAACTACGCGACATGTACACGACAACTACGCAATATATACGTAACAAGTTTCCCAGGCAATCAGCAAACAGTTCCATGATGTTAGCTCCGTCATTTAGACAGTCCCCACGAGACGGAATTCGCTCTTAATTGTGGATAATTTAGTTAAGATACCCATGGGAACATACGTTATTTTTTGACTCATAGAGCAAACTCCCCAATAACCCCTCAGAACAATGTTAAATTAATCAGGAAATACTCGCAGCAGACACGTCAATTTGCTCTCATATAACACTCCAGCAACTATGCTCTTGCCTCAACATTAAGGGGGGGGGGGTTACTAGCCGTCAAATTTGATCGGGAATTAACTATTGTCAATTAAACTGCATTATTCAATGGGTGTTCGATGGACTTTTTGCAGTGATTGTAGGCTTCAAAACAAATACATGTAATAGCATGGCACACCCATCGGCATTCTTTCCCACATAAAAATCGACCATCAATTTGAACTTAAAATTCTGCACCATTTTCTGACTTGACCATCAATTTGAACATAAAATTCTGCACCATTTTTAAACTTGTCCATCAATTTGAACCTAAAATTCTTCGTCAGATTTAGCAACAGTTTGTAACGCTAGGAATTATTCTCAACATGTTGGAAGATCTATAAGGGGATCTAGATATTTACTTCCAAGGACATGCCAAGGAGGAAACGTCGATTAGGTAAACGAACATATTGTCTTTTTTGCTGCAAAAGGAAAGAATTTCACGAAAGCAGTGCCTTCAGATGCCTTTTTGCCTTTTGATTTCGCAGTAATTGTTGGAATGAGCAAAGCCAGGTTCGCTAAAAAGTCAAACGTTCAACATGTATATTCTCTATTTTGTGTTGCTATGTTTACAAAACCTTGATGTCAAATTTACAAACCGTTTTTTGCAATAGCTCTAGCATGAAGTCTCCCCCCTCTGGTTCCTTTATTATTTTCCTTAACCTTTTTATCGCTTTCGCAATCGCCTTCATTCATACACCATTCCGAGCAACTTTCACGGGGGTCCCAGCACTGAAGCTGATCTTTTCAAAATGAAGAAAGACCTGTCTACACGATAACTTCTACAAAATCAATGCCGGCAACATGAAGTAGCCAGGACACTGTCAACTGTATTGTCTTCCTTTGTTCAGCTCGAAACACTCGTTGAATCAATGTTATTCTCTACAATCTTATCGCTTAATTTAACTGCGTGTCCAAATTCCGTAGTCCATCACAGCTCATCGAACAAAGCTTATACAGAAGGCTAGAGGTGAATTCCAACTCTAGAGAAGCGCGGAGAACGCTGCAGTTTTGTCATCTGATGGTGAACATGGCTCATTTGCCATCATGGCTTGTTGTGTTGGCAGCTGCATCCACGGCATTAACACTCGTGACTGGTAAGAGCATATTCATAGATAGAATATATAAACAAGATTCATTATTAAAATTTTGCTAATAGTTGATCAGCACAGTTGAATTGACCAATGGCTTATATTTACTGACTCACGTATATGTAGCGATGCAAGCGGGTGGGGGATGGGCAAAGTAAGGTACTGCCTGTTCACCACATAAAATCGAAAAAGTAACTCCTTGGTCAAGAAAAGAGAGCAATACACCACTTTGCGCTTTTTCCGTTGCCATGACAAAGCAGTGTGTTAAAGCTACCAGCACAAGGAAGAGAAAGTGACGCCAAGGATGAAAATATCAGGTAGACTTTTTCACCAGGCACTCAAGCGGCAAAAGCGATCAAGAATTACTTTAAATCCGTTTGAAATTCTAAATACATATATTATGTAAGCAACTTGTTTCACAACTAACAATTATATTGTATAGCTGTACTAGTTATCGGTAAGTGACAACTAAGTTTGTCACATACGTTGACTGACCCACGACCTTACAACGTTGGTGACAGAAGTTCTTTAAACAACACGGAATGGTATCTCTTTGAAGAATGGAACAATCAAAAGATATGATATTTCATCAGGACCAATGAATCATTGCTTTCTATGTAGACAGAGGTTTATATGGCAAAACGGATCAAGCTGATATAGAATTTTGTTGCAAACACACAATGAATATTACTAATACCTGAAAGGTCTTATGAACTCATACCAGCGACTTTTCCATTTTCAAAATTGCATTTGGTACCCAATCGACAAGAATCTATTTTCACAAACAACTTTGAAACTCATTTCTGAAATTTCTAAAATTTTTCAATCAGGCTTTTCATAAACAGTTTCTCTATGATCAATAAAAATGTCTCGGACGATTTCTGCAGACCAAATCTATGCTATAGTACAACCACTGAATGTCTCCTCTGCCAAGATTTTCCCTAAATCCCATAATTGTTATATTCATGTTTTTGCTTCCTTGCGAATGTGTGAAGTGAAGAGCAATATTGCCAAGACATTTGCCATTCTGATCATGTCTTTCGTACATATAGGACGGCTTGCGTTAAGCCAACAGGAATTGTCTCAAAAGACAACGGAGATAGCTTATATCCTTTCAGCCTAATCATTCTTATTATCATTACCACAGATTTTGCAAAGATGATTGTGACTTTTTTGATCTTTATACCCTCGGATAACCCAAAGACAACCAGCCTATTGACACAATTCCCAGCACCGTCAACAAGCCAGCCTGCTACGTTTGGTGTCAAAGCAATCGATTATCCTCAATCCAGTTTGTTCTCATAAATCTCTCCTTCTACACTCCTTTTCACAAGTCTAAGGAACAAATATAATATATCATATCTTTACTTGTCCTTTCTTTTTCTTATCACTCCTTCAGATATTCGTTCTTTTTCTATCATTTCCCTTACAAAATTTTTCTACGCGCCTATTAGGCAAGCTTTAGCTACATCCTTCATAATAACATCTTTGCCACTCACAAGATTGAGTACACTATTTTTACAAGAATACCTAATTTTTCGTTGAGCCCCAATATTCTTAGATTGTTTATTTTGAGTCTAAGAATATTTTTGAATTATTCTAAAATGTTGGTGAATTTGAGCACTAATACTCGTACAGACTATACGAAAAATGCGTAACTGTTACGAAAATGCGTAACTGTTACGAAAAATGCGTAACTGTTAAGCAACACAAGGAGTTGTTGAGTAGCATTAAAGAGCAATGACTCACAGACCTGACAAGCAAAGCTCAAACTTGCTTTGTTTTCTATAGACAACTGAAACAAGCAAACAAATCTAAGCCATGATGAAGCTTGAATCTTGCATTATTCTTATATGAAGAATATGATTTTTAGATTTAACGGATTTTAAGCCTTAATATTCTTGTAGACTATATTCTTACAAAAAGGTGTAGATGCCAAATAAAGGCCTCTATGATACAGAAACTGAAAATTGTCTGTAAATCTGTGGTTATTGGGTCTACAAACTGAGTAGTTGAATTGATTCGAGGAGGAACTTCTATCACTGGGATAGTGATATACGAAGGTTGACAAAATTTAGAATGTTGGATCGGCTTATATTACTGACTTGTCTTAGCTTACCACGTTAGAAAGTGAAGACAGTAGAGCAAAAATTATGCGATGTATATACAGAGGTTACGTTCAGGTCGTACAGCACCATCACAACAGATGAAAGCTTTGGTATTAGATCTTTTTTCTATGAAAGGCAAATTGCCAGCAAATAAATCAGTCTACCCTACGAGTTGACTCAAGTCTGTTGTTCCTTCTGCACTGTGATCTTGCAGACACTGCGACTATGGTCTGCTAGCAATGGGTGCAACATTGATGTAAGCCGGTTACCTGAAATCCCAATCAACTTAATTATGCCATACACAAAGATGCAAGTCATTATAACGGCACTTAGTCTGCTAACTAACATGGCTTACATTCAGCTTCAAGTGCCTCGCGCGTTTTGTGAGATTATCCCGCAGTATCAGTTCACTATAAACATACAGAACACGTAACCACAAAGTAGCTTTGCAAGGCCATAGCATCAATGCAACAGAAATAGGAATAAAATAGTCTTAAATATGGGTCATTCAACGTTACAATGCGATTTACATACCTTACGACTTGTTTGTAACTTTTCAATCAAACAACCAACCAAAGCCAATGTATTGAACAAAACATTAGTTCTTCAGGCCAGAACTTTTCCTATTTCAAAGATGATATGATTACAGTTTCATCTATACAAATATTATTTTGCAACAGAAAACCCACAAAAGACACAAAAACCTAGTTGCAGCATATTCTACAAAAAGTTAAACAACTAGGGGCTCTTTGAGTTGTTATGCAAACTTTTCCCAATCCTTGGGGACAAGTTACGAATATTTCAGTATACCTTAGGCCTTAGGTTTGCACGCTGGCAAAGCCAGGTGATGAAAAGCATCACGATTTGGCACCTTCAATTTGCATTTTGGCATGGAAAGCAATCCCAGGTGTATGGGAATTCGGGCCAATTCTTCGCATCAGTGGAAACTGCGAAAGATGATTCTCAATCGATGCTTTCTGTTGATACGGCGAGTCTCAACAAGGGCTACAGGAATGGAGACATGTTGAAGTGACGCTGTTACTTTGATTCCAAAAAACACGTACCCAGCCTTTCACAATATTGTCTACATTTTCTATCTACATAGAGTTTCCAACAATTAGAAAATGGACGAGAAACGATCTTCTTTGTCGATTCCTCAAAAAGGTACCAAACCAACAGGATTGTCATAAAATTTTATGATGCACATTCAATAGAATAGATAAGTCTGACCCAACTGCCGCAGACTCTAAGGATTACACGTCATTTTTATAAGAAAACTTTTTAGGCCCAGCATTAAAATCTTCTTAGCTTTTTCATGATTTCGACACTAGTACCTTCTTAAGATCGTTGGAGTTTGTGCAACACTGAAGTGTTACATAGACAGATTATCACGACACGAACATAAAACTATCAATATATATAGATAAACACAAGATACCTATAAAAATTAAGTACAAGAGATGACTGTCCTTCGTGAATATTGGGATTTTTAAGGTATATGATTTATCAACTGTCTAACGTCTCAGAAATCCAGTGCTGGACTTTCCTAACATTTGAGCTGTTGAGCATTACTTTCTCACGAAAAACGTGTACCGTTCTCCTCTTCTATCACACTAATGGACATTCACGGGAAATTCTTGAGGGCCAAGCCTCGATGCATCGGCCTGTTTTAGTTCAAAACCTAAGTAGGTAAGCTCGCTATTGGTTAAACGAACGATCAATGTTTTGCTGGAAGCATACAACCACACGGATATTAAAGTTCTTTGTTGAGTAATAAATCGTATTTTGTTACTACAACTTATGACCTGCTAACTTCAATTTTCGGAGCCAATATTACAAGACCATACATCACCTAAGATAAACAAACAATAACAGCTATAGTACTAGCAAATAACGATAGCATTCTTTGAAAAATCTAGCTGTTTCCTAGCTGCCATTAATTTCGTTCGCTGCAGGAACTTTGCACTGTTAATTAATGAGATGCCACGCAAACACAAGAGCGCTAATTGAGCCCTTGAACAACCTGAACAAGTGTTGCCATTGATTTAATTAAACAGCTTTATGATGCATTATATGTCATTTGGAAGTTTAAGTAGCCAGTAACTATCAAGACAAAGTCAACAATGAAGTTAATTTTCTTCTTTCCCGCAAGACATCCAATGAACAGGTGCAAAAGTCACGATCGAACGTTCCCACTTTCCCTAGAACTGAGGATGTATCACTAAACTCAGGTCCATAGATCTTGCATCAGAAAAGAGAGCCTTGAGATGCTTTACTACTATCACGTAAATCAGCTGGCTTTTCATCTAGCTGAGAGAATATTCCATATCTGTGGAGAACTAGACCATGATTAAGACTTTCGTTGCAACAGACATTGAAGACAACATTCAAGCCGTTTTTCTGTTCCAAATTTAAACCTAGAATGCAAATGGCATCCGAGACCGTGAATTTAGTATTTTTCTTCAGTAATTTCTGCCCCATGTATACTTATATCCTTTGTCTCATATGCTTGATATCGCTTTGCAGTTCAGTATCTCAAACAAGGTCTCAGTTTGCCAACAAGAATTTGTCGACGAGTCGGTTATCTTTTTCATTCCAAGCGAGCTTTCCTACCGAAAAGTGTGTAAAATTATAGTAGGCTTTCTAAGACACTCTTAAAGAAACAAGCAATTATGTAGGTAAGCAAATAAATAACTTTGATATATATGATTCATTTGAAATTAGCATTTGTATACAATAAATAAGACAATTGTGCTAAGAATACGAGAAATGATTGATTAACAAATGCAACAGCAAGCCTCGAATCAGCAATATAAGATTAAAGCAAAACCAAGAAAAATAATCCAGAACTATTGAGAATCTAAATGCTTAAAATGCTTTGCAGAGTTTTGCTGTTATGCTAGCTACAATTTTTTGCATTTTATGAATGCTTTTCTTCGCTTCTTTCACTTTAAAATCAAGATTTCTCATATACTAATGTTATCCCTGTCGATCCTGCCAATCACAGCTATGTATGTAATGCTTATACAGCACACGTGAAAGGACTTGATTTGCAAACAAATTGAACTCATCTCCCAATTGATATAGACTGAAAACATTTATAAGATTGTAGTTAGAATACCAGACTGAAAAGCTTCTAAGCAAATGAAATCAAAATATGTAATTTCAAGCTGTCAGTACTTAATAAATTAAGGATCTTATCTGCGGGTGTTTACTGAACGACCTATGAAGATTTGAAGCAAAAATAAGTAAGTTGATGACTAGGCCATTCCATTCTTGCGGCTGATTACATTTTAGAAGGTTATCAATAGGAGATCTTCTCTGTAGGAGTTATGTTCATTCAGGAGCATTATAAATAAATGGATGGTGATACCCCCGCTTTTAAGCACATTAGGCGAGTATTCAAAGCACGAAAATCCTAATTATGAATAACATTCATATTCTGTGCATTAATATGTCTATTTGTTTACCAGTATGTTTAGAAAATGGACGGAAAACGTTAAGACTCAGATGAAACCTTTCTACAATCAGCAGGAAGCAATGTTTTAATGTGAGCTTGATGCAAACGAGAACAAAGCTAATTGTCTGATAAGTGGTTCGAAGAGATAGCTGTTCTTTGCCATAACAGTCGCTATTTAATACTCCTGGTGAGATAGGGGATTCTCTAAATTCTACTGTCTACAATCGCATTATCCGTCTGAATGTCGTTTATTTTCTGGTCTGATGGAACCTGTTTGTTGAAGCAAACCAATAGGCCTGCTTTTAGAAACCTTCCTACCTTAACAGACTAAACATCCAGAAACCGTCGTAATGACTATGCTTGTGGTCTAGGGCCTAGAAGATATTGTAAAATGTGCCAAAAGATGAATGAAGATGCCGTGGATAGGAGCAACAGCTCCATTGTTGGGCTCACAATGAATTGAATTCCTGAAAGTTCCGAAAACATATCTATCTGTAAATGAAGTAGTCTTGAAAAAGTTCCAAGTACCTGTTCGTTTAAAAACATCCTCTATTACTTCAAAAAAGGTCTGCATAATCGAATAGTACAAAAAGATTTTATCTTCAATGTAATGATCAGATGTATATATTTTACATTCTGAAAACTTGTCATCATACAAAGTTTTTGGGGGTATTTCAATGGTGATTGCCTTTTTCAATAAATATGCTCGCATTGCACTACACAGATATGTTTTAGCTTTCAGTATATCTCGTTTTGAAGCATCAATGGCAAAAAAAGAGATAAGCAACTTCACTATCCACACTGCTATGGGCTGACCTATTCAACGGCAAAAATTTTAATGGTACTGTTTACTTTTCGATGGTGATGATCCTTGTTTTTGGTCCACAGCAACTCAGAGTGAGGTCGATCTCAAGAAACTGCTCATGAAAGATTACATTAAAACTGTGAGGCCAGCAAAGAACTATTCCAAGCCAGTTCAAGTAAAATTCGATGTTGCCTTGCGAGCTGTTGTCGATCTGGTATGTCAATAATATCATAAGTCATCGCTTCTTTTCGTACTTTTCAAGGCTAGATTTCTGATACGAAAGCCAGAACTGTTATGGATAAACCTTTCACATTTCTCGCTTCTGTTGATTTATTGATATGCTAAGCTCGAGATACTATTCTTCACTGTGAAGGGTGCTTCTATCTGCCTAATTTCTGTCTTCCTATTTTCTTTCGTAGGAAGAGAAAAATCAAGTTTTGACAACAAGTGTTTGGATCAGAATTGTAAGTTATCGCTACAATCATGTCATTGGTTTTATTTTTCACTAGCCAATCACAGTGAACCTCCTTGAATCTATCATCTTCATTCAGGAAAAAATCCCTTTATATTTAGCTCTTTTACTCTCTCGCTCTCTCCTTATAAAGCATTTTTCTCTTTTCATTCTATTTATTTTCCATCTTTGCCCTTTATTATTTACATGTTTATATACAAACCACTTCTATTTCGTAAAGAAAGCTGGAGTTATTTCATATTCTGTAATGATACTTTCTAACGATGTTAGTTTATATATTGTATTTGTCTAACTCTTTATCTTAAACGCATCGCATTAATTTGACTTCTTCTATTTGTTCAACTATTTCAATACATCCTGCAGCCTATTTTATGCACATTTCTCATATCACAGTACAACACTAACGTTACGAAACTGTTTTAAGACTAATGTAAGAAAAATTATACCGACTTAATAACAATGAATTGTGTTAGATTACAAATAGACAACCCTGAATGGGCTACCGTCCTAAAATAAATGAAAGTATCATAATTTTTATCATTGTTTATAACTGACAGCCAGCAGCCAGTGTCTTTGTAACACACTGTGGATACTAGGCCTTCTTCGAACAGGGCCTTCTTCAGGGTCCCAGTTCACAAGACTGCATTCTATCTATTGGTTAACGATTACACTCTTAATTTAGTACTGGACAGATGAACACCTCATTTGGGATCCGAAAAATTACAGCAACATAAAATCAGCGAACTTTTTGCCAAGTGAGATCTGGACACCTGATATAGTGTTGTATAACAGGTAAGTGCTACCGTTCATACGAACACTTTGAAATCTGCATATAACTTCGTTGCATCTACGTTTGTATGTGCCTCGTTTCAAGACTAGAAGATTGTAGCTACAACAATGGCCTTACAGATGTAAGCTCACTTTACAGCAGTAGAACAACAGAATGGCTAGGGCACTTAAGAATATTTTGTTTGGTAACTTTACAAGCCTATAAGTTTCCCTAAATCTAAGCAAAATGACATGAACACAGAGTTGTTGCAGAGGCAAGAAGAGAGTATGAATAATGCATGGTTTATACGTGACACTAGAAGTGCTATACTATTTCAACACACTAAACATAGGTACATATCATAGGTACACAACATGCATACGTATGTATCTAATGCACCGATGTTGTGTCCCCATGTGTAGTGCGTTGAAAGAGTATAACACTCTTAGTGTCACACGTATAAATCATGCATTAAGCAAAATAACGAATATGGGCTACTATCAATAAGGTAGAAAAGAAAGGATACACGTTTTTATAAGAAACAAGTATATAAGAAACATGAGGCTCAAGTCAGGCAAAAATTAAGAAACAATTAAGAAACACAGGCAGGCTGAGTTTCACAAGGAAACTTGAAAAGTCTGTTTTTGCGAGAAAATTTTTAGTTGAACTGGAAACAAAATACAAACAACATCCGTCTCTCAAATGTTTTCAACTTAAACTCTAATTTTCGTCTCATAGTTGCCTTGCTGCTATAGGAAATTTCAAGAATTTTAAGAAACACTTTAGAAACATTTAAGGCTGGAATTGACAAAATATTAAGAAGCATCCAGGCTGAAGGGAGAAAGTTTGTTTCTTATATAAAAAAATTGTGTAAGTGGCGTGCTGTGAACTGGAGGGTATTGGCTTAGTAAATGCATTTTTGCATCACTAAATGAAAAAACCTGTCCCTTGAAGTCTTCTGAGGGGCCCTATTAGTGCATCAATGGCTTGGGGTCCTTAGGAGTTGCTCTAACCCCAACTTATGTCGGCAAAGCCTCTGCTCTATAATGTAATACACGAATGGATGAATTAGTAAATGATCTTATTAATAACTTAATTGATGAATGAATCAAAGAGCTAAGGAATGAGTGAAGTTATAAAGAAGTAGATGCATGAAGAAATGGACGAATTAATAGAAGTGAAGCTTGACAATAAGGGGAATGTTCCTCATTGCTTTGTAATTAACTATTTAATTCACTGATTTAATTACTGCTCACTCGATCGCATGATCAGTCGATCAGTCAATCATCCTTTCTCTCAATAACTTTCATGTATTGATTTATAGTGCCGATAACCGAGGTCGTGGCATTCTAGACACATCAATGCAAACAAACATAATTGTGACGTCAGCTGGATCATGCTCGTGGTTCTGCCCACTTATACTGGAGACTGAATGCAGTGTTGACATAAAGTACTTCCCATTCGATAGACAAGTTTGCCCGATGCGATTCGGTCTCTGGACCTACAATGGGCTCATGGCAAATCTGTCATTGGTCAGGGATAAGGCCGACACGATGAACCTGGTGCCAAGCGGCGAGTGGAATTTAGAGAGCGCGCCTGCGACGCGTAAAGTGTTCTACTACGCCTGTTGCCCAGGGGTGCCATACCCTGTTATAGATTATGACGTAATAATAGTGCGAAGGACAAGTTTCTATCTTCTTAACTTGATATGGCCTGGCATTTTAATCGCTGTCTTGGCTTCAATTACTTTCCTTTTGCCGCCCGAAAGCGGAGAGAGAATTGGCCTAGGCATAACAAACTTGCTGGCTATGATGGTGTTTTTGCTTCTCATTTCCGAGAGTATTCCACCAACGAGTGATGCAGTTCCTCTGGCTAGTAACTTCTTCAGTATCGTATTGGTTCTCTCGGCTTTGGCACTTATTGAGAGTTGCATCGTTATCAAATTTCTCCACCAGAGCTGTAGCGATGTTACCGACGTTCCGAAGTTTGTTCGTATCGTTATCAATGGGTTTCTGGCAAGGTTAGTTTGCATCGATGGCTGTTGCTCGAAGCGAAACTCGATCGACCTTCAGAGCACGAATCGTGGAATCGAAAATCCGACAATGAATGGCACTACGGATAGTATTGCTCTTCAGAAACACAACACGAAGCATGAAGATGATAACGAGGTCAAGGCGATTACACGACCACTTCTAAACAGCGCCGAAGAGGAAATTGTCGAAGGAATGCAAAAGATCGCTTCAGTTATAGACAAGGGGCAGAAGGAAGAAGATGCAAAAGCCGAGTGGAGGCGAGCCGTGCAAGTCGTTGACCGATTATCGACGATAATCTTCTTCCTCGTGTTGATTTTCGGTTGCGTTGGAATCTTCGTTTCTTCTCCTCGCTTCTTTGTAGCATGAAGGGTGAATTTTACTTGACTAAATGTGGATCATCAATAACAAGAAGGGAGAATGGATGATGGTGCAAAATTTGAGGGATTTGAACATAATAATTGCTAAACTCGTAACAGTAAAAACCTGATGGAAAGTATTCAGTGGTAGATTTACTTGGCTCTCTGTTGATTGTAAAGTACTGTAGATTGCTGTTCAATATTTTGCACATAGTTAGAAGTTAGAACGGTTAGAACAAATATATTTAGAAAAATTGACATCATTGCTAGCAAATGTTTAGAAAATACAGCAAAAAATATTTTGTGCATGTAGTCTCGAACTTGAATTGGTGGAAAAAGGTTGGCTCGAGGCTCTACATAGCGAGAATTCCCGGAGACACAAAGTCATAGACTGTTACATGGAAATTTCTGAGACGCTCCAAGCAAATCGACATCTGAGCAGAATCTTTACAGGCAATGATACGTTGAACATTTGTGTACATATTTTGGGAGTATTTTGATTAACTTCTCTTTATTTCCTCATTGAATTTATATACGTAATGCTTTAACAACTTCGTAGGTAGCACTTGAAATCCACCGTGAAAAAGCCACCTTGTTAGAAGCAATAGCCATTGAACTATGGAGGAGAGCTCAGGTCTGCCCCCTTCCCTACAGAATGGCTCGTCGGAGAACCAGTGATGCATTGTATGCAGCGAGAGTAGTGAAGGAGCTTAGCACGGTAAACAAAGACATTGAAATAGCCCTTAAAAATCTATCTCACTTTTTGTAATTCACCATAGCACACCTTTCAAGGTGAACAGAGTGAGCTAAAGCCCAAACCCCAACCCTGAACCCCAGTACCATAAGGTTGCAAAAAGAGGTCCAAAAATAAGGAAATTTAAGAGCTAGGCCTTGAGATAGACTGTTAATAAGAAATTGCTCCTTCCTCTGTCTTGTGTGAGACAGGTTATGATGAAGTCAAATGAATGACAGAGAATTCTAATCAGGAATACATGTTTTTTATTATAAGAATGTTGTTCATAAGAAAGCAGTATTCGACTGCCCAAAAAGTTAAGAAAGTTCAGTACTGGATTTTTGAGACCTAAAAAAGTTGGTATGTTGATACACATTTGAAATTCCAATTTCACTCCAACTCATAATCTCTTTTGTTTAGTTAGCATAGATCTCTTGTGATGTTACATGTATTTCAGTGTTATTTCTGTGTGATTACTGTCTGTCTGTCTGTGTAGCACTGCATTGCCACACAAGCTCGAATTTTTTTGCTCCAGTTCAGTTCAGTTCTTTGTAATTTTAAAATTCCACTACATACAATTTCGTAGCAAAATTTAAGAATATATATTAATTAAATAATAGCAATAACATATAACTACACATTTTACAAAAATAACACAAAAAGCAAGGGATTGTACGTAGGGAATTTCTTAAAAGAGGGACTCTCTCAATAGATAGACCCATCGAGGAGAGAGCATCCCCTTATTCAGGAAATCGGGTCTTAAGGTATATATCATTCAGGTTTATGACTGATAGTTGATGGAAAATAAATAATGTTTAACTTAACGACGGAATGTGTTTATAGAAATTGCTTGTTTAATCTGGATAGGGATGCTGTTCCATGACTTTGCACCTGCATATCTAACATATTTCAAACAACATTATATTGTGAATTTACGTGTTAGGTTTGTTTGCTAAGTAAATGAGAAGTATTTGCTAAGTCTGAAGAACGTTTATCATTATGTACTGAGATCATAAAAGCTAAGAAAGTTTCAATGCTGGGTGAACAAATTTCTTACAAAAACAAAGTGTATGAGAAGCTTTTCACGACAAAATAAGACTAAAGGCGAAAGAAGATACAAACCCTAATTTGCTGCGAATGATTTAAAAAAATACTCATGCCATGCTTTGTTGTGAGAAATATTACTGATCAAAGATGGCTACCAGACGTGACCTCGTTTACATGGCCACAGGGCCTTTAAAACAAGGTGATAAAAAGTAAGCATACAGAAACTACGAAAATTCTTTGCAACTATGAACTATAGCCAATCACGTATAAAAATTAAATCAGTGTCTTAAGTCGTGTAGCCTAGATAGTAAGGGTGGGCCGTGGGTGGTAGTAGTTTCAGTGCCTTTAGCACAAAGCACACCCCCAAATCGTTGCCTCGATTGAGTGTTACCAGTGTACCAGAACGTTTCTGGTCTTTGCTGGTGGAACTTGAGTGTCTTTCGTCTAGAAGTTTATTGCGTTATTCCGCACGGTATTATTTACATATCTAAGATGGCCACGATAATCAGAAGAGTGATAAACACAGCGAAAGCTCCGGCAGCGATTGGACCGTACAGGTAGCTAGTACTAAAGCAACAACATGGTTACATGCCTTACTTTATCAAAATATTTGCTGAATTTGATTGTTATTATATATATATATATATAACAGTAATGCTTGTTTTGTAATTTTTTTTCAGCCAAGCAGTTCTAGTAGACAGTACCTTGTATGTGTCTGGTCAACTTGGCTTAGTTTCTGAGGTAGGTTTTTCCATGACAATTGCATGTACTGTTGAATTTCGTTCTGTAGTAGGTCAGGATTTACATCTTGAGTCTAAAAATCACTAACCTTCTCTTTCTTTTTTCAAGCCCACAGAGAGGTGGGCAGGTGGGGCAGATGGACCCAGTTCCCAAGCCTTAGTTAACTTCTAGTTTATAGTACTAATATAATATATAGTTTATATTAGAAATAATAGTATAAATATATTTATATATTGATACATCTTTAAATATATATATGCATATATATATATTTATGCAAAGCAACCTCATTTTATTGCTGTTTGATTTTCCTTCAAATTTTAGACCATGCAATTTGTGTCTGATGATGTACAAGGCCAGGCTAAAAAGGTAGATGGTTGTTTTTTACTTCTAAGATTTCAGATGCTAGCTAAGTCAAAAATCATTCTGTGTTTCAAATACCCATAAAACTTAACTACATTCAGCCTGTATTTCCCCATATTTTTTATTTATGTTGTTGGTAGTCAATTCCACCAAAGGATATGGCTAAGAAAGTGAGATGGGAAAAGGGGATGTAATCATGGATTGTTTGTGAGCTGTATTTATTAGGTACCAGGCCGTATACTAGTGTACTGTAATTTCAAATTATGATCATATTTCTACAGTAGTGGTGCATACTTTTGTGGGCAAATGACATATGGCAATTAGGTCTTCTCATTAACAATCAATAGCAATTACTCACAGGTTAATCAATTTCATGTTGTATTATTCCACTGGGTAACTATCTCCCTCACATGAACTGGAAAACCCCATAAGTCTCACATGCTTTAAGCATATACCACATGATCTGCACACTATGCAGTACTAGAGCCAGCCCAGCTATATGTCACATGCTTCAGTTGTGACCTTCAGTTTGTTTTTTGTCTTTTACACTGATAGGATGTAGCCAAGTTTTAGGGTTTTAGGAATTTTTTATTTGCAATGCATCTGAATGTTTGATTGAATCAGTGGTTAATTGGTTGAGGAAATGAGTGGTTCAATGAATAAAATCTGTCATATGGGATATACAAAAGGTTCTTACACACATGAATATTGGAACAGGGGGGGCACTGCCACACAAGTCTCCCAATTTTACAAATGCTGAAAAATGCTCTCACAATCTGAAAATGTACCCTTTATTTGGAGAAACATCTGAGTGAGTTCCTTGCAAAGTCACTGAGTTCCTTGCAAAGTCACAGAGTTTTCTTCACTGACACAAGTAATGTTCACTTATACTTTGTGATATCTTGCATGTATGGACCCTCCCTGCCTTCCATTGTTTTCAACAAGTATACAAGTATAGTACACAGTGATGGTATTATTGGGTGTGGTTCTTAAACTGATAGGTGTGGCATTAGTGCATTGTGACTTTTGTGCCTTTCATCCTTCCTGATGCTTCTTCTGTCTCTGGTTGAGTTCAATAACAGATCCAGAGGCTATGGCCCCCACACCATAGGAAATAAACATGGTTTTACCATGCCTTTTCGAGCTAATATATAATCTTACCCAAATGGCCCCCCTTAATGATCCATGCTAGATCTGCCCTCTGGCTGAGTTCCACTAGAACTGCTCAGTTCCACATGAAATCTTACTGAAATAGTCTCAACAAAACAGTATAGTTTTAAATCAAGAATGGCAGCTGGTCAAATTTTGCATTTGACAAAAAAGAAGCAATGTTGTTTTTGCTATATAAATCTATGTGATATCTTCCAAAGACTTGACTGCAGTAACCGAATTGGTAGAGCTTCTGTTGGATGTCATTTTGGTACCTGAAGTTTCATCATCTAGCCTCATTCTCATGTCATGTCTCTTTCCATAGAGTTTCTTATAATATACATCTAGAATTTTTTAAGCTCAGGTATATTGTCTGTCGTTGCCCAAACTAAAAGCAGCTGATTGAAATTTTCTCACATTTCATGCAGTTGTTCTGATTTCTTGTTTTTCTCTATACCGTATTGTTTGCCATACACAACTTATCAATCATAACAGGCCTTGGAGAATATGGGGCATATATTGGAGGCTGCAGGAACGAGCTTCGATAAAGGTATGTATTTTTTATCACACTTATTTTGAATTGTAATAGTATTCGTTGTTTTTAGGCTTGAACCTAATTCATGCATCATTTTAATTTATTTCGAATCAAATCGACTCTCTTTCGGATATTGGGCAAACTTCAAATATGTTGGCTCCTATTTCATTGGCAGTACCCATTTTTACACTTGCATTTGCACGAGCTGCAGGTTTGAAGGATGAATATGCACGTTTTTTATAAGAATGTATTCTAAATGAAGGCAGTGCTAGGCGGAGCTAAAGAATTCAGAACGTCCGATGCTGGGTTTTGAAACCTGAGAAAGTCGATAAATTCATAAACATGTAAAGCTCATCTTCTCTTTGTTTTGATTTGTAGATACTTCTTTTGTCAATCTATGCACTCAAGTGTTACGTTTGTGTAATGCTTTTCTGTGTATGTAATACTGCAGTGTCACATACTCTCACATATCCTTGCTAGGAGAGTCTTGGATGAAGCTCTGCATTTGAGTTCGAAGTTATAGTCGATGTTTCATCCCCCCCCCCCAGCATAATGGGACTTGTCTTGTTGATTTGTTCTTTGTCAGTCATGTCTCAACAGAATAACGCTCACCATTCGATTAATATTTCTGGTTTTAGACAACTGACATTTATGTTGTTTCACTTCGTTGCCAAAGCCCTTTTGTTATCTGATTTACGAGGGTCAGATGTGCCACTGCAAAGCATCTGTAAAGGAAGTTTAACTAGTGGTCCAAATACTTTTTAGGGCCCTATTCTTTTCGCAGCCAAGCTCGGTCTGTATACCCAAAGAAAAGCTATCCAAGAGGACCTTCGTTCTTGTGTTCACTCCGCTGACAGACTGGCTTGTGACCATATACATATTTAGAAATAACAGTAAAAAAAAATTTAAAACGGGCCCATGCTAGTGGACCAAAAATCTTAAATCTTCCTTTTTTATTGGGCTAGGAAGAGGACGTATTGGTTGAATGGCACAGTAATGACAGTATTAAAAGATGCCCAGTGCCACAGCCTTTACAGCAGAGGATCGCTAGGGTTTTCCGTATGATTATAGCAGGAATTAGTAGCCAGTATCGAAGATGGAGAAGGTGGAGCTTGTCTCTTGGCCTTGGAATTGAAGAGGGCTTATATTGTAAAAGTGCATAGTTGGAGAGCCTTCCTCTTATTACGTAGACAACTGTGGCCTAAATTTGTTCTGAATAATTTAGCAAATATTTACCGAGGAAATGTGAGTAGCTTCAGAGAGAGTTTTGACTCTCATGCAACACTGTTTCCTGCCTTCTTCGCTGCAGGCAGACCTCATTTTTCAGTTTTGTCTTAGCTCCTCTAGGACGTCAAAATAACTTTGAGCATAACTGAGAGTACTTCGTTTTTCATTTCAGTTGTAAAGACCACGGTTCTTCTCGCTGATATCAACGATTTTACTAAAGTAAATGAAGTCTATGGCACGTGTAAGTGAATGTCGATATTCTCAGAGCTGTCTAATTATTTCGTATTGTTCAGCATCTAAATACTTTCTCCTGGATCAATTTATGTCCCAAATTCACTGGCGCTCTAGTTGCTCGGGTCCCGACTAAACCCTATAGAATTGCATTACGGTCTTTTGTAAATGGTGCTTCATATATTTCATATAGTCTATACATACTATATATATTATTGTGTCCCTTAGACGACAGAGTTTGGATTTTACTTAACAAATCACGCCCCCCCCTGTACCTCTTGTCAGTAATCTTGTGGACCGGGCCTTTGGTCATTCCCTCCTACGCGACAGGTTCCTGTTTGATTTTGAAACCAATCGCCTAGTTCATCTGAAAAGACGTCTAGAATTAGAAGCTCCATTAGTCTTTGAACTCTCATAACAATAGTAGAATAACATAGTATTCACTTCATTTGCATGTTGGCCAGTAAAAATAGCTAGACGTAGAATATACTAAAGTTACAAATAGCGAATAAATGCGAGCTTACAACATAATCAGAAATTAATGATAAATGATCACATTGCATATAAAATCAATTTGTAGAAATTCCATTGATTGTAAGATTGGGACAGATGGCATTGGCAGTCACAAGAATTCTAATTTTTGATTCTCGTTCTGAAGCCATTTAGGTAGATCAAATTTTTTGGATAAACAGATGGTGTCTACCAAGGCCATGTTGAAGTATGGGTGTGGTGACACCCCCACTTTTCACAGAACCGTTGGCTAATCATTTGGCTCGTCGGTAGAAATTGCCCCAACGATCATGGGTTATCGGTAATTAGGGTGCATGTTTAAACCTGTAGGTAAATTTTATTTACAGCATCTCCACTAAAGAGTCTTTCGGCACGCCACTGGTATTTGCCATGATTGCGGCCCTGTGACACGTATAGTTTCCATGCCATATGAGACCGTTTTTACTTTCTGTTGTAACAGATTCCATCTAAGATCCAAATACTCCAGATACAATACACGATTCTGCAGAAACATGCAGATTCCAAATTATAGTCTAGAGTATACCAAGAAGTGCTTCTCGGCAAATCGGCCTTTGGACAGAAATGCTTCTCATACAAAGGCGCTAGACTGTGGAACGATCTTTCCACAAAAGTCAAATCATCCAACACGTATGAAGTATTCAAAAAACATATCCGGAACGCCAGCAGTGTATGCTAGTTCTCTCTCGCCTGCTTTGGTTTACTTTATTTTAGTTAATTTACTTTTTATACATTAGGAGATGTTGTAAATAAGATCATTTAATTTTTAGTTCTAATAGATGCTGTAAATTTTTAGATTGATTTTATTTTTTGTAAGTATTAGCACGGCCCACTGTAAATCAATCCCTCGATTGACGTGGCTACCGTGCCTAAATAATTTAAAATCAAATCAAATCAAGGGACTTTCGTACTCAGCTCTTAAATCTGGAATGAAATCCTCTTAAACATACGGGAGCTTCCCTAGCTGTGCCACTTCAAAAAAACAGTTGAAAATGTATTTGATGAGCTGAAAATAAGTCAAGCACGACCCCCTGGAAGATCAGCTTTAGTATTATATAATTTGTCTTTCTTTATATAGGTTGTATGTTTAACTACACTTATGTATTATTTAGTAT
The DNA here is from genome assembly GCA_964019165.1 of Mastigias papua. NCBI lineage: Eukaryota > Metazoa > Cnidaria > Scyphozoa > Rhizostomeae > Mastigiidae > Mastigias > Mastigias papua. Next base: position 1,630,453 of record OZ025281.1, on the reverse strand, counting down.
CTTTTAGTGTAGATGAAGGATTATCGTGTAAAAATAAGTTGACATGAAATGTTGCAAGGAAGTAATGACATGGGAAGTAAGTTGACTGTATTCATGGAACGTGACACCGCAGCAATTGAGGATTAAAAAAAAATCAGTTTCAGTATGAGCGTTAGTTATTGGATTAATATCTACTTCCTTGAACATTTCATTTCATTTGAAGAACATTTCTCGTGTCAGCATCTCATGTCATGCTGAAAAGTATAAAGAAAACAGAGCAGCTGAATTCTCTTCCTCGTCCGTGTTCAAAAGTCCACTTTCCTTTTCTCTGCCAGAGGTCTTGTTTTGATTGTAGTTTGATATGGTTCCGTAGCAGGCGATTTTGTGAGATATAGAAACTCACAATCGGCTCCCTGGTTCGGATCTGTTTTGAAGTCTGCTGTTAGTGTGGACGTGAAGTTTCTACCTTTGTTTGCTCATTGGAATTCGTAGAATTGTTGATTAATAGTGAATGGGATGTTTGTAAGATGAGCTAGGAAGTTACGATTGAGGAAGAGGAACTGAATCTTAGAAGGGACAGGTGAGACCATAAGGTATAGGAGAGAGGATGGAAGACTGAAGACTGAAGACCCTAGGAAAGAGGATGGGAAAATGCAGACGGAAGAGAAGAGGGTGGAAGAATGAAAGAGGAGAACGGGGTAAAGGAAAAGGGAGGGAAAGTGAGGGTGAAAGAGAAAAAGGAGAAATTGGTGAAAAGGGATGAGGATAGATAGGGAAAAGGATTGAACATGATGAGAGTAAAATGATGTAAATATTCTTTAGGAAAGGACAGAGGGAGACTTAATTTTGATTGGTGAGATACAGCAGAAAATAGTGGGAAAGAAGTTTTTTGTTTTATTGTGGTTGCACAGAGCAATGAAATTAAATACTGCGTTATAGTAGAGAAAGAAGTTGAAGAAGTGAGGATAGAAGGGAAACAAATATGATATTTTGCAGGTTACAGAGGGGTAAACATAGGTTGCTTGTATAAGAGTTGGATGGTAGGGAGGGGAAAGAAAGAAAAGAAAGTAGGTTTATGAATTAAGATGGACAGGGAAAGATAGTGAAATGAAATGGAGATAAACGAAGAAATGGTGGGCATCCGGGTATCGCGTTAAAGAGGTATTCTGAAAAGACCAAATGACAGGGATTTAGACCATATGTCGTCATTGCAATCTGCGAGCTTTTGATAAGATGGGATTTTGAGAAGGAGAAGACTAGAGCCACTTTAAAACTAAATGAGTAAAAATTGTTTGTTTCTTTACAGTCTTCAAAGAGCCTTACCCAGCAAGAGCTGCATATCAGTGTGCAAACCTCCCAAAGGTATGTCGAATTGATTTGCGCCACTTGCTAACAGCCAATCTGTCATTTGCCCAAAGTTTTTTACCTAAGGCCGTTGCTCAGTGGAGACTTGATTGGTAGTTTTGGCCTGTTGAGTAGCGCTGTACATAATTCACAAGGAAGGGTCTTTGGCTTATGCATCAGGGGTATTGTACGCGCCAATCAGGCCCCTACTAAATTATCCTGTATGACAGCCTCTTTTTCGTATATTCTGTCCGTATCCGTTAGCATTCTGTCCTATTTTGTACCATTTTCCCTTATGGTTTCTTCGGCCTACTTATCTCAAGCAGTCATTAACCATAGCTTACATTCTCAACTGGCGCTCCTGAACTCTTGTCCTCATCCCATAATCTTCCTCGGTCCTAATCTCCTATCTATTGGAGAGTCTGTTCCATATCTCAACCTGGGGGGTCTTTAACTTCAGGGGTCGGGGAGAATGGAGAGCGCCCATCATCGATCACAAGATGATGTATTTTTATGACAGGCCCAGACCAACACAGCCAGTCTATCGAGGTTCCCTGTTTTTTTTGATCGATTCGTTTTCCTCTATATTTGATGTGCTTGTGAATAGATGGTAGAATGGCATCAACTTTAGACTGATGTGATGACGTCAACGAGTGACAACGCAAAGAATAGATCAGTCTGTGTTGGTGACGAGTGAATGAATGTCACTGAATTTAATTAGAAGGGGGAAAGAGCACGAAAAAATAAAGAAAACTCGGTCCTAGGGCTAGGATGTGGTGCACTGCAAATTCAATTGCTGTTTAAGAAGGTTTAGTCTCCCATCACTTTTATTTTCAGTTGGCAAAGGTTGAAATCGAAGCAATAGCTGTTGTTGGTGACGTCACAGATGCTGCCCAGCCACACTTGTAGTGGTTTGTCATAAATTTCCTTTGCAATTAGATAACGAATACCATCTGGATGTTTTTCCAATATAGATAAGAATCTTTTCGTAGTATATTAATGTGGAATGAATAGCCGATTTTAGCTATGATTTTATTGAGTGGTCGGACTACAGTATGTTACTTTAGTTACTTTAGTTTAAGTTTGTTAAAATTGTTCATGCCTACTCTGACAGACAGTGAGTAGGTAGCTGCTACCTCCAATATTAGTCGCTTTTTCATCATTTTCGAGATCTTGATTGATATTTTAAATTTCCTTAGTTGGCAACCTATTAATAGATAAATAAATAAATTAATGAGTGAATGCATGCATGACTGAATCAGTCAATTGAATATGTCTGCAACAACAAATTGTTTTGGATTATTTGTGTTGTACAGAGCAAACTGTTCTAAAAGTTGAATTGAAGAGCTGAATTCAAATTTTGCAAAAATTTGCTCCACTTCAATGTAGTTGGAAAATGAAAACCCTTTCACTATTGTGCCTAAGTGCAAAAGTTCAGTAGCGTACTCAAAGTCGTTTTTTCGTCCGACACTCATCAGAGTATAACATGGCGGATAACGACCAAAAAGTGAATCGAATAATATAACGAGATCTGTATAGAATCACATAACAGGGGGATACTGCGTGCGATTGGCCACTTGGTTTGTCCAATGAGAAACAACCTCTCCCTGGGTTAGTTGAAAAGTCAGAATTCTTTTGTATGATTCCACCAAGGATACAATTTTGTTGCATTTGGTATGATTTCTTTAAAATCTTGAATTTATTTCTCATTATCTGCTCTCCAACCTCTCTAAAGACAGCAAAATACTTAAGCTATCAAATATTGAGAACATCTTTATTTTGATAATGTTTCAATATGTTTCATAAAAATGGTGGGCATATGTTAGATTCTGATGAGCTGTTTTGATTCAACACCCATTATGGTATAAAGCATCAGATAGCGAGTAAAAGGTGAGCATAAGTACGTATACGAGCATAAAAAACTGCAGCTCACTTACTAACCATTATATGCAAAAGATATTTTCCCACTTTTTCATGCTATGCTTTAAATTTCTGAAGAATAGTTTATTGACACAGGTCACAGAGCTTATAATGTATTACAGTACAATATTTTAATAATTAAATGATACAAATACTTGTATAGATAGGAAATCTAACAATTACTACTTGAAATCAAGCAAAGATAGTAGAGCTGCTATTATTCAGCAACATTCTGTCATTGACCTTACGACTGCTTGAATGAGTGAACAATAGATTGCTCATTCAGCTCAATTGATTACTTTTTTGTGCGTATTAAAACTAATATATAAATGCAAATAAATATATAAATATATAAATATATATATATATATATATATATATATATATATATATATATATATATATATATATATATATATATATATATATATATATATATATATATATATATATATATATATATATATATATATATATATATATATATATATATACAGTATAATCCGGATATAACGTACTTTATGGGAACAACTGATTTGGTACGGTATAACCGAAGTACGTTATAACCGAAGCAAAAGGAATGCACCAGACATAGTAAAGTATAGAATGATATATGCTTTTGGGCCTCTCCTGTAGCTTTTAAATATATAAATACTAATACTAGAGGCTCGGATAAGTGTCATAACATGGAAAAATATTGAAAGACTAACATAAAATTTAGTAGTGGGGCAGTTTTAATAAGGGCCCCCCGAACGGTAGTGGGGCAAGAGGACCAACAGCAGGACCAAAAGGGGACCAACTAGAATAGGCACCTCTTTGGGACCTAAGACGCCTCTTTGGAACATTTTCGTTCCATCGTTTAGCAAGGGCTATATTTCTTGCAATCATACAAATATATCTCTCCTCCAATCATATATTGCTTACTTATGTAGTTTACTGTATCTCCGTTGTAGCATATCAATGTCTGAAATGGGTTCTTTTGCATTTCAAAAAAGGGCACTTTTGCTCCCCCTGTTCCCTCAAATAACAGGCAGGAGGGGCGCTTGCTCCCCTCTGTCCCCCTTTGCCTCCTCTCCAGTGTCCCTGGATTTAGTTGCGATGTTCATAACTAATGCTTATCTCCTGTAAGGTCTAAAAACAGTCTGTAAAATGCTTTTGAACAGTCTTTTTAATCCAAGCATTATGTACTGCTGCATCAAATGTGTGGTTGTTTGGTGCGCGGAGTAGTATGCTTACTTAAAACAGCTATTACAGGTAATAGTAACGGTGTTGATGACTTTTATGACTGATTCAGAAAGGGAAAAAGCAAAACCACAATGAAGTACGTTATAACCGAATACATTTGTCTCGAGGGGCCAAAAAGGGGGTACGTTATAACCGAAAGTACGTAATAACCGAGTACGTTATAAGGGTTTGTATGAGCCTTTTGCCGGGACCGGCCACTATGGTACGTTATATCCGAAGGTACGTTATAACCGAGTACATTATAACGGGATTATACTGTACGTGTGTGTGTGTATATATATATATATATAAATATATATATATATATATATATATATATATATATATATATATATATATATATATATATATATATATATATATATATATTTATGAGCCGAATTCTGATATCATATGTAGAGCAGCTTGAAAAAGCAAAAGCCGAAAGTAGCCTTTGAAGATGCTTAAATCGGGAGAGTTGAAGCAAGTCACTATGGTCTAGTGGTTAGGAAACTTGCCCGGAATGCAGGAAACTCAGGTTCTATTCCCGTTAGTGATAAGTTTTAATTTTCTCGTGATTTTTCTGATAATAATAATGCTCCAGTTTGCAACGAGAAAGGAGAAATCCTGGTTACTCGCAAGCTACTGAGTGTATATACATACAAACATATAAATATATATATATATATATATATATATATATATAGCTTTATATATGTATGTAACTTTATATATATATATAGCTTTATATATGTATGTAACTTTATATATATATATAGCTTTATATATGTATGTAACTTTATATATATATGTAACTTTATATATATATATATATATATATATATATATATATATATGTATATATATATATATATATATATATATATATATATATATATATATATATATATATATATATATATAACTTTATATATAACTTTATATATATTTATATATATATATAACTTTATATATATTTATATATATATATACATTATATATATATATATATATATATATATATATATATATATATATATATATATATATATATATATATATATATATATATATATATATATGCATTTGTTTTGCAATTTTTGTAAGGTTATTACGGATCTGGACGCCAACCCTTCACGTACTGTTCCAGTCTCGTTTGCTCTATGCTCGTCAAAGCCACGTTATGCTTATCTTTAATGCTTTGCAACACCGTTTCATCAACGCTTTTCATTAGAAGAGGCCCGTCCACATGATTATTGAGGCAGAACCTCGCGAATGTGGACAATTGTATCGTCTTCATCCCTCTCTGCACTTCTTCCACTGTCCAGGTTTGGGGATCGTTTTCTGACGCCTGACAATGCCTTGATCGTTGCGCTTGGTACATCGGCCTCCAGCCACCTAGGTATTCGTACAGCTTCATGGCTTCAAACGATGTCATGTGTAGCTCGGATGTGAAACTGGTTTTCCTAAGTGATTTCGCTAACTCCGTATTGATTTGATTTTCCCTGAACGCCATGGCATAATCTTCAAGATGCAATTGGCGTAAAATATCGGTGATGCTTTCGATCGGCATGGTCGCAGATGGTAAGGAAAGATCTTCCTCGTATTCATTCTCCACCTTGCGACTTCCCGATTTGTTTTTCATACTGTGGGCCCGATAATCATCCTGAACTATTTTTTCACCTGCATTCTCGCGGATACCACACGATTGCGGGGATTTCATATCAACATAGAAATCTGTCTCGTTGGTTGCACCCTGAGAGACACTGCTGTAGTCATGTTTATCGCTGACACTTAGCCCAATCCTCACCGTGGCATCGAGTTGACGTGGAAATGTTTTATAGACATCTCCCCCAATTTGGTGAACTGTTGCAGATATCAAATCGACCTCAGAAAATTTTTTTAGAATAACTCTTCCGAGATGTGGCCCATACAGTGAGCTCTTGTCCATGCTAGGGAGGAACCCGATGGCAATAGGCAACTGTCGATTGGCTATGTCTTTTATCATATACTGCTTTTCCCGATCGTTCGGTAGCAGAATCTCTTTGAAGTCTCCGCGTACCCCCACTGGCAGTGTTAATCGGAGTTTTCTGGGAGACGTGGATATAACTTGCAACCCAATTGGCTCGTTGTTTTCCATGTGCACTGATTGAATTTGAAACTGGGTACCGATATCAAAATACACTCCATAAAATTTAAATAGTTTTGTGTTCATTGCCATGCGTGGGAGATATACTGCATTGCACATATCGCGTATCGTTTTATATGTTTCATCCGAAAATGTACGGATAATAAACTTATGGATACATTCTGTTGGTATGTGGAGATTTCTGTCAAACTGATCTACCGCCTGAACCTGTTGCATTGGTCTTTCCCCGTGGATTGTTAGTATTTCTTCATTTTCTAAAGCTTCATTCTCAATCATAATTCCTTCGGCAACTTTTACCAAGATCGGTGGACCAAAATCCTTCAAAGCACTGGTTATTGTGTACAGTTTTGGTTTCCATATAACATCCCTCCCCGATACTCTTCCCAGTGTAATCTCCGTCTCGTCTTTCTCCAACACTGTTGTGTAGTGAGACGCGTCTGTCTCTGTACTAGTCATCTGGATAGTGAAAATGGGAAGTCTAATGCAAAAGCGATATTTCTCGACTTCACTATATGTAGACAAAACACGCTTCAGCTATTAATCAGATTCCTTAGACTTGTAGTCCTTATATAAACCTGTTCATTTGTGGCTCCAATTCCGAGTTAACTAACTGGTATAAGAATTACTCGCTATTCCACACATTTGACATCTACCAAGGCCATTCCAAATAAACAATACTCTCGTCACGATAATTCTATAAAGTCTATTGATTGAGGACTTACTCTATCCTTTATGAAATGCTTTTACTTACTTCCTCTAGTGAACCACACGTCATCTGTAATCAATCCCCTTTAGTAGGCATATCTTGTTCCCGATTTAATATATTACTTACTGTGATCTATATGTAATTTTGGGCTTCTGAATAATGTTGGTGGTTTATCTTTCGCACTTTCTCAAAACTGTCGATGCAGGCGATTGTATTTATCACTGTGTTTCTTAAGCCGTGTTTGATCTTCTTTCCTCTATCGTTCTTGTCTCGCTAGCCAACGATAGCGAATTCACAGATATCTGATGAATTTACAACTAGTTGACCCCATGTCCAGGGTATTTGATCACGAGCTATCCTTTCAGTTTTCCCCCAACATTCGTCCTGCAACGATATCCCCGTTCACGAAACGATAGTGGACAGATTACTTCCTTGTATCTTATTCATACGCCTGGTTTCTATATGACTGCATTTTCCTCCTGCAGTTCAAGCCTGTAGCTAACATGATTTTGTTAGGGGCGCACAGTGGATCTAAGCATAGCGAGCACCAATCAACTGGGCGGCCTCGTAGCCCCCCAGTAGTGTTCAAAATGTATTCAATTACGTAGTTTGAATTGCATTCTTACACAATACTACCCAGCCTCTTTTAGTATTCCAGAAAGGGCCTTGCCTCCAAGGCCATCCCTTGGCTGCGGGCCTGATGCTGTCGTATTGAAATATGCCTTTAGCATGTCGTCTGATTCTATCCTTTTCAACTTTGCCTGTCACCTTGGAAGAGTATTAGAATCAGGCACAATACACTTAATCCTCGCTTGAATTGTTGGTATTGAACGATCGGCAATCAACCACGGTGAATTCGGCTCTGTTAGGTTACGCTCTGCATATTCGCTCTGGTATCGAAATCTGTACGGCTGTCATCATCATAGCCACGATCATCGTTAGGCGGATAGTGAACTAATTGCACTAAGGACTGTCTAAAACGCACCGAACAGGGGTTTTCCATTGTTTTTGTTTGAAACGGCTATTTTGTGTCTAACTTGAACTAGAAGGTAGGATTTCTGTTGATTGTGTCATAAAAGGCTGTACTGGTATCTATATCGAACGAAATGATTTTAGTATTTTTTGTTTGTTTTTTTAATCATTTGTTTCATTTTGTTTGCTTTTTATTACATAATTCACTTTGTTGAAAACCGTCTGTTAGACTATAATTTTCTATGTCGTCATAGGGTTTGATTGATTAGTTATTTTTCCTCTCTTTGGTCTTTGTTTTTGAAGTATTAGCAAAAAACCTAATTTATAGTACATTATTAGTACTGAAATCTTCCATTATCACATGAAAAGCTACAAAGTACAAAGAAATCTACAGCACTACCATCAGTTCTAATTATGAATTATTCTGCACTAGAACTTGAGCTAAAACGCTCTTTTTTGTCTAGAACTCTTTTTTATTTTGCGCTGTGCACTAAACTAAAAGGCGTTGTTACCGCCACCACCGCCACAACATTAAGTGCAAGTCGATTTGCACAATGCCAGTAATGCAGAGATTCTTGTTTGTTTGTTCAGTCCTGTTTTCTTTGTCTTTCTACGAATTTTACGTTTCTGTTAGATATTCATAATACTCATCATCATTATCATCATCATCATCATTATCATCATCATCGTCATCATCTTCATCACCACCATCATTTAGCTATACTGTCATTCTAATGTTTGTCAACAATTACTATAATCAAAGCATGTAGACTTACCCAATTTTTCATTTATAGATACCAAGCAGTAAGCTAGAATGTGTAAGCTACGCGCTTGTCGATTCGTCTATTTTTAAGGCCTAGCGCGCACCAGCTAGTTTCGTCACAGTGACCAAGACTTTTGTAGCTGGTGACTGAATGTTTATTTGAGGACAAGTTCGACTTCTTGTTAGCTTTTATTTTGCCAAGAATTCAATAAACATAGCAAGCACAAAAATTTGCCTTGAGTTTTGGCTATGCAAATTTGCTCTGAAGCGAAGTTAGAAAAGCACTCACTTAGGTAAACACTTAGACTTTAATTGCACCATTTTTCTAATCATAATTTGCGTATTTTTAATTCTGGTATCCATAAGATTCCTCGCTTTGTATAAGAGATTGTTTTAATTCTCCTAATATAGCACCCAACTTTGTATACCAATTCCATTTGGATTGGTTTTTTCCAAGAGTGTTTGAGCCAGCGACATGTGACAAGGGACTCCCTGGACACGCTTCAAATGGCAGGTGTTGCTTTTGGTTTCCCAACTGCTAAAAATACCAAATCGTTAGAAAGCTGTCAATATTGCAAGACAATTTATAAATTTGTTTCTATCGTACCATACTGAAAGTAATTTTTCTTCCGGCACTCATCAAATTACACAGCGTTGACCAGTAACCGAAAGTTAATTTTTATCATGTTAACAAGAGTTGACAGGAACACGATTTCTTTATATCTTCGTATGTGGAGTCTTTGATTGGCCAATTTCAAAAACCAGGAAACTTTTACCATTATTAAAACCGAAAGTTGTACCTTTTAAGATACTCTCTAAGGCTCTTTCACCCACTCTAGTCACGATATGTGCACTCTATATTAGATTAGTTGACAGTTTGGTCACGCATATATATATATATATATATATATATATATATATATATATATATAAACTGATCCTAAGCCGCATCCACAACGTATATAAATTGTATAAAAAGAATAAATCACAAATATACTTTTCTGTAAGTAGACGTTTCGATTAAAATCTTCATCATATATATATATATATATATATATATATATATATATATATATATATATATATATATATATATATATATATATATATATATATATATATATATATATATATATATATATATATATATTGGTTTGGCTGCTTTGTTATCAATGTGGCAAGCAATGCAAGTTATTTCCAGGATTGAAACGGCTCATGAGAATCCACGGTACTTCGACAACTAATCCATCACCTCAGAGAAATTTCTCCTGTGACTTTTGTGGACTTGGATGTACATCACTGGCAGGGAAAATGAGTCACATGCGTGCCAAGCACAAATAAAGCCACAATAGAAAGGAAGGACAATACTGTAAAGCGATTGCAATGCTCGGCAGCGAGTATGCAGCCACCGTGTATGTTTGTTATTGGTTATACAGGCTCGTATTTCAGAGAATATTTCAATTTTTGATGGATTGTGGTATGCCAAAGAAACAAGGGCGTATTGGCATTTGGAACATACGATGTAGACTTCCACAATAATTGTGGCTTATTGGATTTATTTTTGAGGGACTTTCGTTCATGGCTCTACCGAGCATTGAACGCATTTAGAGGAGCTACTGTTTTTAGCAAATTTGTTCAATAAGTATCCATATAAATGTATGTATGTAGTGTAGGTGTGTACATAAATATACACATATATATCAATATATAAATATATATTGATATATATTGATATATATATATATATATATATATATATATAAATATATATATATATATATATATATATATATTATATATATATATATATATATATATATATATATATATATATATATATATATATATATATATATATATATATATATATATATATATATATATATATATATGCAATCAGTAGCTAGCGAGTAACCAGGATTTCTCCTTTTTCGGTGCAGACAGAAAGGTCGATATAATGCTCAGAAAAACCAGGAGAAAATTAAAATTTGCCACCACCTGGGATCGAACCAGGGTCTCTCGCATATATATATATATAATATATATATATATATATATATATATATATATATATATATATATATATATATATATATATATATATATTTATATATATATATATATATATATATATATATATATATATATATATATATATATACATGTATATATATACATATATATATGTATATATGTATATATATATATATATATATATATATATATATATATATATATATATATATATATATATATATATATATATAATTATATATATATATATATATATATATATATATATATATATATATATATATATATATATATATATATATATATATATATATATATATATATATATATATATATATATATATATATATATATATATGTATATATGTATGTAAGTATGTATGGATATTTATATATAAACAAGAGACGATATACTGAAAGAAATGCATCTTCTACCATACTAAAGTGCTCAACAATGAAATGGAACAGTATATAATATGGTACAAGAAAACTAAAAAATTAAAACATACTTGAATACACAACCGTCTATTTCATTCCAGTGCAATAGATTAATATATTTATATATTTATATATATATAGATATATATTAATATATTAATCTATTTGAGGATAATAGCCACGACGAGAAACATTGAAGACAAAGTCAGTTTTATTTGTAGATTGCCATCGACCTTTCGGGATAAGTTAATCCCATCCTCAGCTACTAATTGTGAAAAATTGGGGACTTTGTAGGTGATCAAAAACATGTAATTCAATAAAAGTTAAGAAAATAAAGGGAGAAAACGGGTATACAGGCGGAAAATACCTAAATAGAGGATATCTAAGGAGATAGATAACGCATATTAATCTATGTTTTTTGTGATCTGCAGCTCGAGTGATTTTAATAGTATTCTTGTTTTAACAACTGCGTACAATGCGCTGTTGCTAAGACAATAAGATGACGAATTTTTCTTGACATTTTCGGTACCACTATTACTTGGCTAATATCTTCTGTTGAGTTAAGGATAGACCATGAAAGTTGCATTGTTTTTCTTCTAATTTCTTGCCTGACTTGCAAGTCGAGCCTTTGTGTTATCTAAGTGTGGTCTGAATAAAATATGCACACACATTCAAACACCTACGTAAACTAGATAGCGTTTTCCATACAGTCAAACTTGTCAACAACACTAAACCACTAGCCCCTATGTTAATGATCCTATCATTTCGGACGCCAGCCTTTGGTGACATAGTTAATCAGTTTTCTCTCCTCAATACGCGAGAACTTAATATTATGATCTGTTCTTATACTATCAATTACGTCATGGTCTAGAATGCCTTTCAACAGAGAACCGTTTACTTGATTCTCTTTGCAGAAATCAGCGAACGAACTCAGCTTTATTGATAACATTCGTTTGCAAACCTCTTCAACGAGCCATGCTTCCACTGGTTTATCAGTCTCTTCCTCAGATGTTTGAGGTACGTGACCCTCGTTCTGAATTTGTTCATGGTAATCGGATCGTTCCTCATCGGGTTTCCAGCCTCTCATATACAAGCTCAATTTTCTAGCCTGGAATAGAGTCATCTCGAGATCCGATACAAGATCTTCATCTTTTATATCAATAAGAAGCTCTCCATCGATTTGATTTGAGATGAAATTCTCCTTGAACTCTCCAAGTTGCAGTTTATCTAATATATTGCATATACCATCCATGTCTTCACCAGCAAGCTTTTTCAGTACGAGGTCGATGCTCATTTGATCGCCATTGATGGTGGCCTCGATATCAACGCTGGTCTCGCCATCGTCCGATATCTGGTCATGTGAATTCAGACTTTGCTTAATTCTATGTGCTACATCATCTTTCTTTTTGGGTTCCTCATTTACAACTGTAGAACTAATTGGTGCTTGTATGTCAAATTGGCTAGGCCCCCTCGAAAAAAGTGCTGCTTCTTCGGATGGATAAATCTCTTCGTATTCTGTACCACGCTCCGTAGTCGTAGTTTTTGATGACATTAAGGTGGTATCGATAGGTAATATTTCTCCGGGTACCAGTACCTCTTCATACTCTCCGCTAGGCTCCCTCACTTGTGGGTGGTTTGTTGATATTAAGGTGGTATCAATAGGCAGGTTGCTCAATAGGCTAGGGCTCTTTGCTTGTGCGGACTTTGTCGACGTCAAGGCAGTCTCTACAGGTGAGGTTTCAATGTGAAATGTCACTTCTTCATATCTCTGGTTAAGAGGTGTTATTGCCGACTTCTGTGCCATTAGAGTGGTGTCCATTGGTTTAGAAGTTTGTCTATGTACTGCAATTTTCTCATATGCTTGGTTTGGCGCCATCGTGTCTGCTGAAGAACTTGCATGTATTGATTTATCGAAAGGAATGTGTTTAAAGGCCTTGTTGTCTGTTGAATTTCCTGCCACCATGCCGATATCTCTTGATATCGGTGCCATTTTGCGATACCCATCTGGTTGAATTCCATTGACTCGTTCTTGCACGTGTATTCCCTCATTTCTTGGTGCCGGCAGAGGTGGCCTACGTGCGATTTGATCGCTTTGCGGGCTTCCAACGGAAGTTGCTTGTTCTAACAGTTCAGGAAAAATAGCCCAGTTCTCTGTATCTTGGCTACAACGCCGCTGTGTAGGTGCAACAGCAGCGGGTGCGCTTTTCGGGCCATTTTCCGGGAAATTTGATGTGGATTTTGGCCTGATGACGGGGGGCAATTTTGGAGGTAATCTTGGAGGTAATTTTGGAGGTAGCTTTGGTGCAGTGACGTATTTGTTCTTTATAGAGCTTTGCAATGTCTGAATTGTTTTAAATCGGTCATCATCTGAAGGGGTTGGCTTCTCAATGCTGCACTTACTGTTGTTTTCCTCAGATCTTTTACGAGGCGGTACTCTAGGTGGCTTTTTTGGAGTGTTCCAATCTCGTCCCGGAGGGGTTGGCGCCTTTATTTCACGTACTTGCCGGACTACTGCTGCTGCTTGTTCATTGCTTGAAGAATGATCAATGGAGCTTAGTTTTTTGTAGTTTTCTGCACCAAGCTGTAGTAGGACATCCTCATAATCTACATTGATGTAGTCGCCGTTGTATGGATCCAGGTGAAGGGCGTGTTCTAGTACTTCATCATCCATTTCATCTTCCGTTGGTTCTGCGATGGTCGAGTACACGTCCCCATCAGCTTCGACCATTATTTGCCCTATCTGTAATTTTATGTTAAGTGCACGAGAGAATGTTATCAGCAATCGACGTCCATTTTCATAAGTTGTAGCGTATACGACATCGTTGACAGTTAAGTCCTTCAACCGAACTGTTCCCATGCGTGGACTGTAAATATTAGAGTCTCTGCTGTGTGGTTGAAATTCAACGGAAAGTGGCAAATCACGATTCACTAAATCTTTCATGAGATATCGCTTGTTTCTGTCATCTGGATGGACTGTTTCACGAAAGTGTCCATTGGTTGGCGCGGGTAGCCTTGTCTCGTATCCTTTTTCTGTTAAACAAACAGCCGATAAAGTCCCAGTTTTGTCTGCAGACTTCACTAAGAATGTTGCAAGCGCTGGAAATTTCCTATCATAACTGCGAAATTCAATTTCGTTCGTAATAAATTTGGGTATTTTTGGCTGCCTGCAGACGTCACCTGCTGTCTTGCAGAGTGGAATAGTAACATTAGGCCTAACCATTGCTTCATATTTACAGGTGACTGGAATCTTCATATGTCTCTCTTGTTGATCGATTGCAATAAATTTCTTCATGCGTCGATGCCCGTGGATGCTTAGTATAGTGTTTGATTCTAAACATTCTATTTCGTTAATCATATATCCGTCGACGACTTTTACCAAAACAGGCAATGAAATCTCGTTCATAATCTCGTCAATCGTGTGCAAATCTGGAAGCCAAATGACCTCTTTATCACCAAATTTGTCTCGTGAAATCTTTGTCCGTGGCATCGTCGACATCTTTTTCTCCATCGTCTTTATAATCTACGGAAACAAAGTCTTTGCAATAAATCAGCTAGGCATAAGGGTAGCTCTCCTGAAGCATTTGAAATGTGAAAACATTTGAAAATTGTCAAAATCCAGCTAGGATTTGTCGTGGGTGGTACAATGGAATAATACTGTGGTTATATATCAACGAAACTTGAATGCTGGCTCGAAAGCAAGTTATGACAATGTGTTTTGTATAGCTTGTGAAGTGCCCCAAGTGTTGGCTCTAGTTTAGGGTCACGGCATCAAAAAAGTACTGTTAATATACTCCTCCACAGCAGTTATCGGAGGGTGAATGAGTTTTCACATTATTCAGAGTAGAGTCATGGCATCAATATAATACAGTTTTGGTGTACTCCTACTTAGCAGTAATCCCAGGGTAATGAGTTTTTCACAGTATTCAAATGATGACTAGAGTTTCATGATACTATGTTTAAATTTTATCTGTCATCAGTGCTTATACCTGAAACGAATATAATGTAGGGAGGACATCTGTGATATGATATTTAGCTGAGAAAGAGAAAGAGAGAGTGCTAGAGCAAGTTCATCCTCAGGTGAGAGTTTTTGCAAGTAACTGACTACCCTTATTTTTTAGCAAGCAAGCTCTAGTAAGGTTGTTAAAACAGCGTACTCATATTCTTTGTAAACATTAGCATCCAATGGTTTGCTTTGAAAGGTAGCCTAGTAGACTGTCATAGAACCTGTACAATTATTATTATCATTATTATCATTTTCTTTAAAGTTGGCAACTTACATAGCTAAAATAAAAAACTGCTAATTCAAGCCAACAAGCCTACAATGCTTGCAGCTCTCAAATAGTTACAGTTGAAGTCACTCTGAAAATAGGAACAATTTTGAGAACGTTTGAATCTAAACTTATCAGAAAGTTAAGTATATCAAACCTCAGCCAGTATTTTCTGGTTCTTTCTTATAAACGAGCTTACACGCTTTTTTTATAAGGAACCTAGCTAAAGGCCTAGTTCTAAAAGTTCCTTATTTTCGGACCTCTTTTTATCAAATTCTGGTACTAAAAGTTCCTTAATAGTTCCTTAATTTTCACTGCACATAGAGTGCCACAAAATGGCACAGACACTGAAATTGCATTGAAAAGCATCGAAATTCTGAATTTTACCCTTAATTATGGCTAGAACTCAACCTCAAAAGCACAAATGCGAAGGTAAATAAGTTCTATATATGCAAAAGCATAATTTCAATCTAGAAGTATCATGTCTATTCCATTGATATCATCCAATGTAATGTAAGCTTCATTTGCATCTGAGTACAGCACTCGGAATTTGAAAATGAAAAGTTCCTTAGGGATTTGTCCTTTAGTAGTATAAGTTCTTTAAATATTTCGGCCTTCTACATATAGGTTCCTTATAAAGTGGTTCCTTACAAAAAAAAGCGTGTACTGTGCAAGGATGCTTGCGGCTGTTTTGCTCTAGATGATATTAGACCCTAGGAAAAGCTGTGGGTACATATACGCTAATTCTTTTCGTTTTCTTTTAACCCCCATTGTAAATATCTAAGACCAGTAGCTGGGAAGTAAAAGTTGCATGAGAGAAACAAGACTGCGATCCAATTGTATTGATTAACGATTAACGATCTCATTCTTGGAAATGGCTAGAAACTGTTGATCTATGGCCAACGTGTTACAAAAGTAAGCCACTTTTTGACTTTAGATGTCATTATTCTTAGAAACTGGTAGGGTTAGGCCCTGGTGTCATGTTTCATAGAGAATTTCGTAATATGTCTTGTCCATTCTCATGTTTTTCGGTGTCGATTTACTCATTCTTGTATATGCTTTCTGTATGTGTGGAACTGGTTCCCTTAAGTTGGAATTCTTCTTCTCAAAGGAGATGAACATTTTTTGGTCTTCCTTTCGGTAGGTTTTGACCAGTTAGCGTGCATAGTGCCATCGATGTGACAGAGATGCACCCGAGCACAATATTATTATTATCAGGCACACAGCTGGTAACTTTCGAGTTCAAGGCCTAATCCACAAAAAGGACACACTGCAAATTTTGTAACAGGAAATATCATGGAGTAATATTTGTCAGATTTAGAAACAGAGCAAATATTGCTGGAATTTTTATGATTTTGTTACTTTCAAGTTCAATGATGGTTAGAAGCAGATCTACGTAGAAAACTAAACAGTTTTATGTTTTTCCAAGAAAAATCAAACAAGTCAGAACTTGCCGCAACTGTTGACAGAGTCCACCATGTACAGTCTTGTTTCTTTGTTTTTCTTGAGCATAGTACTAGAGTTTCTTGGCCAGTCTAATTCTAGTTTCTTATAAACCAGTTTATTATCAAATAGAAGACTTTAAATGTCTTGCAGCAATGCACGTACTTGACTGCTCTTCCATGGCGCCCATTACCGTATTCCGTATTCTTTTTTCATTTACTTTTGTATAGTAATTGCACGGTTCTGGTTGTCTGCATGACCGTAAACGTTTAACTACATATTATGCTTTACACATATGCGAAATGGGAGCAAGTGGGCTAACAAATACCCCTTCTGTGACAAGAAATAAATAAATATGATATTTTTACTTCATATTGACGGGTTATAATAGCTTTGATTTGCTGCAATAAGCGTTGTGCGTTTAGTTGTCTGTATTCATTTTATACCGTTTTGGCTCCTAAGCCGCCCTTCTTGTCTGTCCCAAGTTATCGCGATGAAAACAAGTTTAGACTCTTCTCTCTCTTCCGTTCAAATCGTATGTTAATTTGTTCTCATAGTATAAAGAGTTGAGTTCAATCAACGCCAGCTTTACTTTTTTATTGTATGGCTCGCGTTTCGCTTCTTTCCTAGCTGATCGCTATCCGAGACCATGTCATTCAAAGTTGGCCTACGCCACGGTTTTCTCGCTAGCGAGGATTCTACATTACAATGTTTTTACAATAAAGCATCACTAAACTGCATTACTTTTGTTCTAGCGGTCGTATTTACTTTAAGTTAAAAAGCCTTGTAGAATTATGTCGTGGGGTAATCAAGACTTACCGCACGAACAAGAAGACAGACGAACTTAATTGCTTCTTCGAGCATCTATGCGACTTGATGTCTCTGTATTTTGTAGTAAATTTGAAATAAAACATACCCGTTAATCATCAGTTTGGCTATGTGACCATTGCCAGAAAATCGACCAATATATCAAATACTGTCTGTTATGTGAAACTCCGAAGTTGCTACGTGATATTTCCCTGTGATGAGTTGAGATGTGACCGTGTTAGACACGCGACGAACCTTACATTCCTACAACAATTCATTTCCTGGTTTGATCTGTTTCTGTTGGTTTGAAAGGAGAATGGACGAAAGAAAAGGCCATTGTTGTTTAGTATTTCTATTAGCTAAAGGATTCATTTGTTTGTCTGTTGTACTCCTTTTCTTTAGCAAGAATCCTTGTTGTAAAGCATTTGTCTGGGCATCTTACTGCAGAGCTGTTAGCCAAGACATTACCCCGCCCGAAGCTCAATTTTATCGATCTTGCAAAGAATTATGTTGCATGTTATCAGTTAAAGATAGCTGTTCTTCGATGTGTTGTTTCCAGGTTAACTATGTATGCATGTAGCATATTTAGGGCTATGCCATGGAGCGCTTCGAGAGGGGGAGGGAGGGTCTGAAAAACGGTAATTTTGTCCTTACGCAACGCGTGAATAACTCCGTTTTGTCAAGGTGGTCTATAGACAAATGATCTGTTTTGTGGACTGACACTCAACTTGCTCTCCTACCGAGGTAACACAGGTATCACCAGCATTCATGACATGCCAGCTTTTGGTGTTTTCAACTGTCTTTCAGAGTTCGTTAATGGGTGAACATAATTGGGCCCAGAGAGGATCCTTGGCAATGAGTTCTTTCACTGTCTTCAGCCTGGTTTACACTTCAAGAATAATTGTTTAAAGCAAAGAACAATTAGGGACGCCTTATCTGTTGAAGTATCCTTCAACGTTTAAGCAAAATGAAGTTGAAACCTCACTGGCACCATGTTTTGAATTCGAGGATTTAAGTAATTTGACTTGAACAATTGGGATCATGCCGTTGAGGAAAATACTGCGAAAAACAACTTCTTTTGTACCGATTGTGCAAAAGAATTCCAAGAATATAAATAGTTCATTCAAATAGGACTATGCAATGCTAGTGGGAGAATATCATTATCATTCCAGAAGGGAGAGCTACGAAATTCTGAGGAGAGGATATATCATCAATTCTTTAGAACAGGCCTGTTCAATTGGACGTTCACTCGGGCCGAGTTTTACATTCAAGAATGTAAGCTGGGCCGCACATTTGTGGCGGTCATTAACTTCAGATCAACACAAACTCCAAATCTAAAAACAAATGGTTATTTCTCTGCTGCTCGGCTTCACAATGCTGAATACTCAAAAAGTGCAGAATGATAAATGGCAACAGGGTGGGACTCTTTTGGGCGACTTAAAGATCTATGTGGCCCGGGCCGCTATTTGAATAGGCCTGCTTTAGGATTTTGGATCAATGATTCGATGTGCTTTTATGATTTCAATGCTAAAACTTTCTTAAGAATTTCCTAGCAAGAATGTTCGAGTCTGCGTAACACAGAAGCGCTATACAGACAGACAGGCACTACACAAACATAACATTTGAATACATAGACTAGCACGTGAGATCTATGGATTGTCAGCTAGGAATTTCAAATGTATATCCTCTAATCGGCTTTCTTAAGTCTCAAAAATCCAGTTCTGAACTTTCTTAGCTTTTTAAGCAGTCGAGCTCTACTTTCTTAAAAACTACTTTCTTTTAAAAACTGACTCGAGGTTCCCGTATTCCGTGTGGCTCTTATTTTTCCATCAAGATTCTATGGTTTACAGGAGGAGGATGACCCTACAGGACATCTACGGGTCAGTATGCTTATTCAGATCGAGGAATATTTAGTAATCGCACTGTAAAACTCTTCCACTATAAATGCCACATGGTTTGTTTGTGAGTATGGCTAACTAGCCATTACGGTTTATTAACATGGGAGTAGAATTTCAAACGGCATTAACTGTTTATTATGATAGTCCTTGACATACATATAAAGATATCAGAGAACTCTCTAGTACACCAAAGCTACGTTTGGAGACTACAGCTCTCTAGACAGTCCAGATTGTCTTTTATGACGCCGAGCCTTTAATAGATTTGGGACGCCAACCTTTAGAGACATATTTAACCAGCTTCTTCTCCTCGATACCTGACAAGGAAACATTATGATCTGTTCTTACACTATCGATTACGTCATTGTCTAGTATGATTTTCAACAGAGAGCCGTTTACTTGATTCTCTTTGCAGAAATCAGCGAACGAATTCAACTTTATGGACAACATTCTCTTGCAGACATCTTCAACAAGCCATGTTTCCACTGGTTTATCTGTGTCTTCCTCCGATGTTTGAGGTACGCGATCCTCGTTTTCAATTTG
Organism: Mastigias papua; assembly: GCA_964019165.1. Taxonomy (NCBI): domain Eukaryota; kingdom Metazoa; phylum Cnidaria; class Scyphozoa; order Rhizostomeae; family Mastigiidae; genus Mastigias; species Mastigias papua. Next base: position 1,609,968 of record OZ025281.1, on the reverse strand, counting down.
TTCATGGTAATCAGATCGCTCCTCATCGGGTCTCCAGCCTCTCATATACTGGTTAATTTTTCTAGCCTGGAATAGAGTCATTCCGAGGTCCGATACGAGGTCTTTTTCTGATACTTCAATAAGGAGCTCCCCGTCAATTTGATTTGAAATGAAACTTTCTTTGAACTTTCCGAGTTGTAATTTGTCTAACATGTCGCATATGCCATCTACATCTTTGTTAGTAAGCTCTTGGAATGCAAGATCGATCCCTGTTTGATCAGAATTGGTGGTCGTCTCGATACTTTTGGCTTCAACGCCCATCTTCCCATCTACTGATGTCTGCCCTTGATAACTCCGGCATTGGTTAGTTCTATCTATTACGTCATCTTCATTTCTGGGTGCCTCTTTTGCAGCTGCAGAATTATGCCTTGTATGTATTTCATGTGATTGGCTCAGCTCCCTTCCATGAGTTTGTGTCTCTGCGGCTAAAGGAGCTGGGCTAAGCTCCATCGTTCGTAATGTTGATGATGTTAATCTGGTATAAACAGGAAGTGTTTCTTTGCTTAAATTGATCTCTTCATATGCTGGACTAGGTGCTGTGACCTGTCGTGGACCTATGGACATTACACTGGTATCAGTTGGTACGTTGCCACTAGGTGAAGCAATTTCTTCATATGCTGCTATAGGTGCTCTCATTTGTGGGAGCTTTGTTGTCATTAAGGTGGTATCAGTAGGTAGACGTTTGTTGGATGATGGATTGTTGTTATTTGCAACGCTGAGTGCGGAGTTTGATGACGTTAAGGTAGTACCTATTGGTGTAGACGTTTGCCTACGTAATATGATTTTTTCAGATGCTTGCTTTGGCTCCTTCGTATCTGCTGAAGTACTTTCTTGTACTGATATATCAATAGGAAATGATTTCGGATGCGGTAATTCTTGATACCTGTTGTTAGGCTTTCCTATTTGACCTAAATGCTGGGGAGAAGAAGCGGTATTCGAACTGTCTAGGGTATAACGACGCTGCGTAGGTGCAACAACATCAGACACGTGTTTTGTATTATCTTTCGGAGATTTTAATTCTGGCTTTGGCCTAGTAATGTGGGGTGCCCCATGAGACAGGTTTAGAAGCGTCTGTTGTGTAGCAATGCCTTTAGTTTCGTACGACCTATCCAAGTTTTCAGTAGCTTGGTACTGGTTATCACCCAAAGGGGCTGGCTCTTCAATGCTATGTTTATTGTTGTTTTCCTCGGTTCTGTTACGAGGCGGTACCCTTGGAAGCTGTTGTAAAGATGGCGAAGGGCGCTCCGGAAGGTCTAGAGGCTTTGTTTCATGCAATGAGGTTTCATGTACTCGTTGAACTGTCAGTAGATTTTCAATACGGGAGGGATTAACGCTTGGTCCTTTGTGTTTGTCTGCGTATAGCTGTTGCGTAGCGAGGTCGTAGTCAATGCCAATGTAGTCAGCATTGTAGGGGTTCAGGTGGAAAGCGTGATATAATACCTTCTCATCAATTTCATCTTCCGTCGGTTCTGCAATAGTCGAGTATAATTCCCCATCCGCTTCGACCATTATATGCCCAATCTGTAATTTTATGTCTAGTGTACGAGAGAATGTTATTAGCAAGCGATGTCCGGCGTCATAAGTAGTAGCATAGACAACATCGTTTGCGGTAAGTTCCTTCAAGCGAACTGTTCCCATGCGTGGACTGTAATTGATAGAGTCTCTGCTATGCGGTTGAAATTCAACGGAAAGAGGCAAATCACGATTCACCAAATCTTTCATAAGATATCGCTTGTTCCTGTCATTTGGGTGGACTGTTTCACGAAAGTGTCCCTTAGCGGATGCATCCAACTTTGTCTTATATGCTTTTTGCGTTAAGCAAACAACCGATAAAGTCCCCCCTTTACCTACAGATTTCACTAAGAAAGTTGAGTAGGCCGGAAATATCTTACCATTACTGCGAAATTCTATTTCGTTCATAATAAAGTTGGGCAGTTTTGGCTGTCTGCAGACGTCACCTGCTGTCTTGCAGAGTGGAATAGTAACATTAGGCCTAACCATTGCTTCATATTTACAGGTGACTGGAATCTTCATATGGCTCTCTTGTTGATCGGTCGCAATAAATTTCTTAATGCGTCGATACCCGTGGATGCTTAATATCGTGTTCCTTGCTAGACTCTCCAAATCATTAATCATATATCCGTGGATGACTTTCACCAAAACGGGCAATGGAGTCTTGGCGATAATCTCGTCAATAGTGTACAAATCTGGAAGCCAAACGACATCTTTGTCACCAAATTTGTCTCGTGGGATCTTTGTCCGTAATAGCTTGGACATCGCTTTTTCTTCGTTTTGTAGTCTACAAGGAGACAGAATTTGTTTCCTTAAATCAGCTAGGCAAAAAGGGTAGCTCTGCTTGAAATGAAACCATTGCAAGAAATATGACAGTTCTGCTGGGATTTCTCCACTGTTGTGCAAAGGGTTGTCATTTCAGCTATATGCTGCATTGAAACTAGAAATTTGTTTCGAATACAACTTAAGACAATTCATTCATAACTTGTGAAGGAACTAAGTCTTGAACTGGGATATGGGTCACGGTATCAATAAGAGTACAGTTTAATTGTTGGTATACTCCTGCGTAGCAGTAATCCGAAGCCTAATGGGCTTTCACAATATTCAAATGATGATTGGAGTTTGAATGTGGTATACTTTGTTTGTTTGAAGGAACTAGTTATAAAATTGTGACTTGGGTCATGGCATCAATAAAATGTAATTTTATAGTAAACATACTCCTACACAGCGGTAATCAGACAATGAATGCTCTCAGCATTGAAACGATGAATAGAAGTTGCTAGTATTATAAAGATACGTTAATCACCATTTCTATAAGATCTATGAGACGAGTGTAACAGTATTAGCCCATTATTACTAATGACAATGATTTTGATAACAGCAACACTTAGTGATATGATTGCTAACTGAGTAATTATTTTTGATTGGAACAATAGTGTAAATGAATAGATGAATAAACTGAGTAAATGAATTTATTTGACTATCTAACGCAACTCAAATTATTCATCGTAGTATTGGTTTTAGTTCTTAGCCACTTAACTTATCAACTATTGTTAATTCTTAAGATGTTTTGTACATAATGAGTATAGCTAGATGTGTGCAGTAAACCGCGTGGTTGCGTAGGGTACAAAAGACGTGTTGAATTCCTCACCGATGTAATGCTACCTCGGACCTCCACTTTGTAGGCAATATTGTTCCAATGTCAATGCGAAGTGTGATTTAACGCACCTTAGTGCGTTAGAAACCCAAGTGAATTTATCTAAACATAGGGGTCAAAGCCAAAAATGCACTTTTTTGGAAGCCCTATCACAAGTCCTCGTTGTAAAAATTCCGTATTTTGGATCTCATCTTGCCATATTGTAGCACTAATAGTTCCTTATTTTAGTCATAAACATGTTGACAATTCATATATTTAACTAAATGTATCATATATTATTAAATATAACTAGTATTTTATTATGATAATTTTGGCGAATGAGTAATGGATATATGCAAATTGCAGTGATTGTTTTGGGATTGGTGCTCCGCAGCTGCTGTGCACGAATCATCACTGTAATCTGTCATAGTGAATTTGTAAATTGTTGCTAAGGAATCACAAAAACTTTTATCAGTTCTTTTTCGCCTGATCAACGTTAATATTGCATTGAAGTTATTGATTTTCAATTACTCTGTCTTAACTTGTAACTCGTCCCTTTTTTATCAATTTGCATAACCCAGGGTTTTAAAGGATCGTAATAAAAGATATAACAGATTATATAGCTTTTCATTAAAATAGGATTCACTTTTGGGAGATATAGATTCCACCGCAGCGACGTAACGAAACAGCTCAGAGTCCATAGAAATGTGATGCTCAGAGTCTCTTTTATTCATTACATTGTTGCCAAGTCTAGATGGAAATAGCAGGTAGAAATTTTTGCCATTAAAGGAGAAATGAAGCTTGTTAAATAACTTTTCGCAAGGGTGTGATGGCCTTTAGAACATGCATCATCCCCATCCAATATCGGTTTGTGGCACTGTTCCAAGACATAAAATCGGATACTCCTACATCTCTAGAAGACTTGATTTCTTCCATGTTAGCAGGAGGATTGGAATGTATATGTCAGTAAATAAGACCTCAAGACTTTTGTATGATTCTTTGAGGTGCATGGAAATTTAAATCAAAAGTGCAACTTTGTGGCAATGTATACAAAGAGGAGTAATATTTGTACGTCACATTGGTTTCTGAGATCTGTTTCTACCGTAAAAGCTTTCAGGCTGTCCTTTTTACAACGGGAACGCTTGGAGATATGAGTATCGCGGTAGTGCAGTTTTAGCAGATCTTTAAGTGATACTCAGTCATTCAGAGTTGGCGTACACCATTGGTGTCTCCCGTTAGAATGCTATATTATATAGGTTTTTCTACATAATTCTCTGTAAAGATACATAGAGGTTGTTATCATGATAATATTTGAAGCTGCTCTAAGATAAATATTCTTGCCCGATAACGGCTGGGGGTAATCAGGAATTCCAGCACAAACAAGAGGGCAAGCGAAGCTCATTGCTTTCTCAAGTAACCGTGCGGCGTTGTGTCTGTACTTTTTGCAAATTCTAAGTAACACTTACCCGGTAATCAGCAGTTCAACTTCTTCAGGATTTTCAGAGTATAGGCCAGTATGCTAAGTACTGCCTGTAATGTAAAACTTCGTTGTTGTTTGATGGTATTTCATTGCGAGTAGATGTTACACGTTGAACACACAAAGAACAGTGTGTTGTTATGTCAGTCCATTTCCTTGTTCGATCTCTCTTTCAAGCAGATTGAAAGGACAAGAAGAGAAGGATCGGGGCATTATTGTTTGAGTGGCTTTATCGATTAGAAGACTCATTTGTTTGCCAAGTGCACTGCTTTTCTTGTGGAAGAATGCTTTGTTTAAAGAGAATAATCTAGGCCTCGTATTAGAGAGCTGTTGGCCAAGAGAGTCACATTGACTATTTCATACACAAAAGTCCTTTGCATTTATTGTCGCCTGTAGAATGTATATTAGCTCAAATGCTCAATGTTATCAACCTGGCAAAGAAATATGTTGCATATGCCGTTAATTAAAGACAGCTGCTTTTCGATGTGTTGTTTCCTGGTGAAATATGTACACACATAGCAATTAGGTACTTTGGAACGTTGATAATGTCCATTACTCTGAGAAAATACTAGTTTAACAACACAATATTAACCAACTTCACTATGTCCTAACGAGACGCTCTGGAAGGTGAGATAAAACCTTAGCAGTAAATTGAGGTGACATATACCTTCTTACAAGGGCCCCTGTAAACGTTGCTGTTTGGCGGTTGTTTTTCAGATTAGTAAAGAAGTAAGGCCGCATTTGCGTTGTAATCGATCCCCACAATCAAGTCTTTGACCTAAAATTACTCCTAAGGACGTTTTTGGTTGGTTTTATTTCTAAACTATTTTTTGAGAATTGGCCTATAGAGAATTGGTCTGTTGTTTTAATTAAAATTCAACTTATTCTCCTCAATTCATTCGGAAATACTGCCTGATTCGTCTATCGATGTCCAACCCAACTCCTCGATGCTATTAGATGCCAAAACAGAGTTTAAAAACTCTTTCTTTCTGGGAACTTAAGTGCCTAGCTCAATATTTCTACAAGATATCTGAAGGAGTTTTATTTATCGTTTATCCACTTGTAACGATCTTGTATCGTTGTGGGTTCTTTTTGGTAGCGGCAATTGAGACAGCTATACAGTTGTTCTTAAGCCTAGGCCATAGGCCTTGGCCTAAAGTAGATATGGCCCAAGAGAATCCTCACTAGATGTTTTCTCTAACTTCAATCATGAGAATCTCAATCAAACATCAATACACACAACATAAAACTAACACTAATTTGCACACAATACTACGAGTCACAATACAAGTTGACAGACTAACACATTGACCGGAAAGAGTGTTCGCTGACAACACAACAGGGGACTTCACGAACACAACATGAACAGGAACATGAATATCGACAAACAAGTGACTTAAGCACACAACATAAAGAACCATGATTACAATGAATGAAGTAGATAAAACCCAACACGTTACACACTGTTCTATTTATCTATAGATGAACCGTCATGTGATTAGTATGTAATACAATACAATTTTAAATCAAGAGAATCAATGGTTTTTTCTCCAAAGCTAACATGAGTAGTTGCATAGTTTCACACTTATCTAAATAGTTCGATATTTGTATGTAAAGCATTCTGTAGATATTTCTAACCAGCAAATGCCAGGTGCCCAGGTTTTGATACTTTTTCCACCGCTCTGTACCAAAGTATCACCAGCATAATTGACATGCCAGCGTTTGGTGTTTTCAATCATCTTTCAGAATTAGCGTAAGGGTGAACAGAACTGGGCCCAGAGCGGCAATGAGTTGTTTCACTGTCTTGAGCCCGGTTTACACTTCAAGAATGATTGTTTAAAGGACAGAACAATTAGGTGCGCCTTATCTGTTGAGGGATCCTTCAACGCTCAAGCAGAATGGCACTCATTTTTTCATTTTTTTTCATTTTAAAATTCTTTAATCACGGTGGCCCCTTCAACCAAGATTGGCTGCTTTTCAGGGGGCCGTGGAAAAAACCTAATTACAATGATACTAAAATAAAAAGAGACAAATTACAATGTTAACTTAGAATAAACGAAAAATTTAAAGCTAATTGCATGTCAATCTACATTTAAAAGTAGACAGAGAGGGGGCTAGCTTGACCTCATGTTCTAATTTGTTCTAAATAAGCACTGAAACCTCAAGGGTACCATGTTTTGAATTCGAGGATTTAAATAAATTGTAAGTGTTTTTGGCCGAGGATTGTTACTTACTTAGCTTTTCATGATGTCAATACTAAATCTTTCTTAAGAATTTCTTAGCACTAATGTAATATTTACAGCAGTTATGATAGAATATGCCTGTGTGTGTTAATCTCGAAATCATGTATCAACTCTGATTCTCAAAACAAAAAGTGGCTATATACAATAAAATGAATAATCACGTGACATGAAAACTGAATAAATTAGCATAACATTATAACTAAGAGACAGGTACTACATAAACATGGCATTAATTTACATATTATGCAGTATCACAGTTAGGCTATAGAAAATATATTTTAGTTTTGTAAGTTGTGTAAAGGTGGACGCCTAATAAATTATTATCGTTGAAGGACTACCCTGCTTAAATATGTGAAATGAATGAATGAATGACTGAATGAATGACTGAATGAATGATTGCTTGATTGATTGATTGATTGATTGAATAACTGAGTGAATGAATGAATGAATGAATGAATGATTGATTGATTGATTGATTGATTGATTGATTGATTGATTGAATAAATGAGTGAATGAGTGAATCTATGCAGATTACACAAGAGGGTTAATTGGCTTGTGTGAGACTTGGAATTTTAAATGCTTATCGAATCTTCAACCTTATTAGACTTCAACAGTCCAGAACTGATCTGTCAACTTTTTGAGCAGTCGAGTACCGCAATTTTAGAAACTTCTTTCTCGTACATAACTGTGTGGTTCCCGTATTTCACGCGGCTCCTATTTTTCCATCAAGATTTTATGGCCTGCAGGAGGAGGATGACCCTACAGGAAATCTACGGGTCAGTATGCTTATTCAGATCGAGGAATATTTAATAATCGCACGGTGAAACTCTTCCAATACAAATGCCACATGGCTTGTTTGTGAGTATGGCTAACTAGCCACTACGGTTTATTAACGTGGGAGTAAAATTTCAAACGGCATTAACTGTTTATTATGATAGTCCTTGACATACATATAAAGATATTAGAGAACTCTCTAGTACATCAAAGCTACGTATTGAGACTACAGCTCTCTAGACAGTCCAGATTGTCTTTTCCGATGCCGAGCCTTTAATAGATTTGGGACGCCAACCTTTAGAGACATATGTAACCAGCTTTTTCTCCTCGATACCTGACAAGGAAACATTATGATCTGTTCTTACACTATCGAATACGTCATTGTCTAGTATGATTTTCAACAGAGAGCCATTTACATGATTCTCTTTGCAAAACTCAGCGAACGAATTCAGCTTTATGGACAACATTCTCTTGCAGACATCTTCAACAAGCCATGTTTCCACTGGTTTATCAGTGTCTTCCTCCGATGTTTGAGGTACGCGATCCTCGTTTTCAATTTGTTCATGGTAATCAGATCGCTCCTCATCGGGCCTCCAGCCTCTCATATACTGGTTAATTTTTCTAGCCTGGAATAGAGTCATTCCAAGGTCCGATACGAGGTCTTTTTCTGACACTTCAATAAGGAGCTCCCCGTCAATTTGATTTGAAATGAAACTTTCTTTGAACTTTCCGAGTTGTAATTTGTCTAACATGTGGCATATGCCATCTACATCTTTGTTAGTAAGCTCTTGGAATGCAAGATCGATCCCTGTTTGATCAGAATTGGTGGTCGTCTCGATACTTTTAGCTTCAACGCCCATCTTCCCATCTACCGATGTCTGCCCTTGATAACTCCGGCATTGGTTAGTTCTATTTATTACGTCATCTTCATTTCTGGGTGCCTCTTTTGCAGCTGCAGAATTATGCCTTGTGTGTATTTCATGTGATTGGCTCAGCTCCCGTCCATGAGTTGGTGTCTCTGCGGCTAAAGGAGCTGGGCTAAGCTCCATCGTTCGTAATGTTGATGATGTTAATCTGGTATAAGCAGGAAGTGTTTCTTTGCTTAAATTGATCTCTTCATATGCTGGACTAGGTGCTGTGACCTGTCGTGGACCTATGGACATTACACTGGTATCAGTTGGTACGTTGCCACTAGGTGAAGCAATTTCTTCATATGCTGCTATAGGTGCTCTCATTTGTGGGAGCTTTGTTGCCATTAAGGTGGTATCAGTAGGTAGACGTTTGTTGGATGATGGATTGTTGTTGTTTCCTACGCTAAGTGCGTAGCTTGATGATGTTAAGGTAGTACCTATTGGTGTAGAAGTTTGCCTACGTAATGTGATTTTTTCAGATGCTTGCTTTGGCTCCTTCGTATCTGCTGAAGTACTTGCTTGTACTGATATATCAGTAAGAAATGTTTTCGGATGCGGCAGTTCTTGATACCTGTTGTTAGGTATTCCTGTTTGACCTAAATGCTGGGGAGAAGAAGCGGTATTCGAACTGTCTAGGGTATAACGACGCTGCGTGGGTGCAGCAACATCAGACACGTGTTTTGTACTATCTTTCGGAGATTTTAATTCTGGCTTTGGCCTAGCAATGTGGGGTGCCCCATGAGACAGGTTTGGAAGCGTCTGTTGTGTAGCAATGCCTTTAGTGTCGTACGACCTATCCAAGTTGTCAGTAGCTTGGTACTGGTTGTCACCCAAAGGGGCTGGCTCTTCAATGCTATGTTTATTGCTGTTTTCCTCGGTTCTGTTACGAGGCGGTACCCTTGGAAGCTGTTGTAGAGATGGGGAAGGGCGTTCCGGAAGGTCTAGAGGCTTTGTTTCATGCAATGAGGTTTCATGTACTCGTTGACCTGTCAGTACATTTTCATTACGGGAGGGATTGACGCTTGGTCCTTTGTGTTTGTCTGCGTATAGCTGTTGCGTAGCAAGGTCGTAGTCAATGCCAATGTAGTCAGCATTGTAGGGGTTCAGGTGGAAAGCGTGATCTAATACCTTCTCATCAATTTCATCTTCCGTCGGTTCTGCAATAGTCGAGTACAATTCCCCATCCGCTTCGACCATTATATGCCCAATCTGTAATTTTATGTCTAGTGTACGAGAGAATGTTATTAGCAAGCGATGTCCGGCGTCATAAGTAGTAGCATAGACAACATCGTTTGCGGTAAGTTCCTTCAAGCGAACTGTTCCCATGCGTGGACTGTAGATGATAGAGTCTCCGCGGTGCGGTTGAAATTCAACGGAAAGAGGCAAATCACGATTCACAAAATCTTTCATGAGATATCGCTTGTTCCTGTCATTTGGGTGGACTGTTTCACGAAAGTGTCCCTTAGCGGATGCATCCAACTTTGTCTTATATGCTTTTTGCGTTAAGCAAACAACCGATAAAGTCCCCCCTTTACCTACAGATTTCACTAAGAAAGTTGAATAGGCTGGAAATGTCTTGCCTTGGCTGCGAAATTCTATTTCGTTCATAATAAAGTTGGGCAGTTTTGGCTGTCTGCAGACGTCACCTGCTGTCTTGCAGAGTGGAATAGTTACATTAGGCCTAACCATTGCTTCGTACTTGCAGGTGATCGGAATCTTCATTTGTCTCTCTTGTTGATCGATTGCAATAAATTTCTTAATGCGTCGATGACCGTGGATGCTTAATGTCTTGTTCCTTGCTAGATTGTCCAAGTCATCAATCATATATCCGTGAATGACTTTCACCAAAACGGGTAATGGAGTCTTGGCGATAATCTCGTCAATCGTGTACAAACCTGGCAGCCAAACGACATCTTTGTCACCAAATTTGTCTCGTGGGATCTTTGTCCGTAATAGCTTGGACATCGTTTTTTCTTCGTGTTGTAGTCTACAAGGAGATAGGATTTGTTTTCTTAAATCAGCTAGGCAAAAGGGTAGCTCTGCTTGAAGTGAAAGCATTGCAAGAAATATGACAATTCTGCTGGCATTTCTCCACTGTTGTGCAAAGTATTGTCATTACAGCCGTATGCTGCACTGAAACTAGAAATTTGTTTCAAAAACAACTTTAGACAATGCAGTCATAACTTGCGAAGGAACTAATTGCTGAACTGTGCTCTGGGTCACGGCATCAATAAGAGTACAGTTTCATTGGTGATATACCCCTGCGGAGCAGTAATCCCAAGTGGAATGGGCGTTCACAGTATTCAAATGATGATTGGAGTATAGATGTGGTATACCGTAAATCCTCGAATTAGCCCCCTGGGGGCTTATTTATTTTTGATGCTTTTTGGGTGGGGGCTTATTCGAGGGGGGCTTATTCGAGGGGGGGCTTATAAAATTATTTGACAATTGCCGTATAAAAAGCTCATTGTCAAAGCTCCTTTTCTCCATACTATTACAAGAACAGTATAAATTTGAGCATTAGTCTTTATGAAAGTCTTCATCGTCATCAAGGGTGGGGGCTTATTCGAGGGGGGCTTATTAACAATTTGAAGTTCTAGCATGGGGGCTTATTCGAGGGGGGCTTATTCGAGGGGGGGTTATTCGAGGGGGGCTAATTCGAGGATTTACGGTACTCCGATATTTTGAAGGAACTATTTATTACATTGTGACTTGGGTCATGGCATCAATAAAATGTAATGTTATAGTAAACATATTCCTACACAGCGGAAATCAGAAAATGAATGCTTCTGGCATTGACACGATAAATAGAAGTTGCTGGTATCATAAAGATAGGTTAATCACCATTTCTATAAGATCTATGAGACGAGTGTAACAGTATTAGTCCATTATTACTAATGATAATGATTTTGATAACAGTAACACTTAATTATATGATTGCTAACTGAGTATTTATTTTTGATTGGAACAATAGTGTAAATGAATAGATGAATAAACTGAGTAAATGAATTTATTTGACTATCTAACGCAACTCAAATTATTCATCGTAACTTTGGTGTTACTTCTTAGCCACTTAAGTTATTAACTATTGTTAAGTCTTAAGATGTTATGTACGTAATGAGTAAAGCTAAATGCGTGCAGTAAACCGTGTGGTTGCGTAAGGTGCCTAAGACGCGTTGAATTCCTCACCGATGTAGTGCTACCTCGGACCTCCACTTTGTAGGCAATATTGTTCCAATGTCAATCCGAAGCGTGATTTAACGCACCTTATTGCGTTAGAAACCCAAGTGAATTTTGCAAAACATAGGTGTTGACGCCAAAATGCACTTTTTTGTAAAAATTCCGTATTTTCGATCTAATCTTGCCACATTGTAGAACTAATAGTTCCTTACTTTAGTTATAAACATGTTGACAATTCATATATTTAACTAAATATATCATATATTATTAAATATAACTAGTATTTTATTATGATGTTTTTGGCGAATGAGTAATGGGTAGATGCAAATTGCAGTGATTGTTTTGGGATTGGTGCTCTGCAGCTGCTATGCACGAATCATCACTCTAATCTGTCATAGTGAATTTGGAAATTGTTGCTAAGGAATCACAAACTTTTACAAGTACTTTTTTGCCTGGTCGACGTTAATATTGCATTGAAATTATTGATTTTCAATTACTCTGTCTTAACTTGTAACTCGTCCCTTTTTTAACAATTTACATAACCCAGGGTTTTAAAGGATCGTAATAAAAGATATAACATATGATATAGCTTTTCATTAAAATAGGATTCACGGTTGGGAGATATAGATTCCACCGCAGCGACGTAACGAAACAGCTCAGAGTCCATAGAAATGTGATGCTCAGAGTCTCTTTTATTTGTTACATTGTTGCCAAGTCGAGATAGAAATAGCAGGTAGAAATTTTTGCCATTAAAGGAGAAATGAAGCTTGTTAAATAACTTATCGCAAGGGTGTGACGGCCTTTAGAAGATGTATCATCCCCATCCAATATCGGTTTGTGGCACTGTTCCATAACATAAAATCGGACACTCCGAAATCTCTAGCAGACTTGATTTCTTCTATGTTAGCAGGAGGATTGGAATGTATATGTCAGTAAATAAGACCTCAAGGCTTTTGTATGATTCTTTGAGGTGCATGGAAATTTAAATCAAAAGTGCAACTTTGTAGCAATGTCTACAAAGAAGAGCAGTATTTGTACGTCACATTAGTGTCTGATATCTGTTTCTACCGTAGCAGCTTTCAGGCTGTCCTTTTCACAACAGCAACGCTTGGAGATACGAGTGTAGCGGTAGTGCAGTTTTAGCAGATCTTTAGCTGATACTCAATCATTTAGAGTTGGCCTACACCATTGGTATCTCCCGTTAGAATGCTATATTATATAGGTTTTTCTGTATAATTCACTTTAAAGATACATAGAGGTTGTTATCATGATAATATTTGAAACTGCTCTAAGATAAATATCCTTGCCCGATAACGGCTGGGGGTAATCAGGACTTCCAGCACAAACAAGAGGGTAGGCGAAACTCATTGCTTTCTCAAGTAGCCTTGCGGCCTTGTGTCTGTATTTTTTGCAAAGTCTAAGTAACACTTACCCGGTAATCAGCAGTTCGACTTCTTCAGGATTTCCAGAGTATAGGCCAGTATGCTAAGTACTGCCTGTTATGTGAAACTTCGTTATTGCTTGATGGTATTTCATTGCGAGTAGATGTCACACGTTGAACACACAGAGAACAGTGTGTCGTTATGTCATTTCATTTCCTTGTTCGATCTCTCATTCAAGCAGATTGAAAGGACGAGAAGAGAAGGAGCGGGACTATTGTTTGAGTGGCTTTATCGATTAGAAGACTCGTTTGTTTGCCAATTGCACTCCTTTCTTTTGGAAGAATGCTCTCTTTAGAGAGAATAATCTAGGCCTCGTACTAGAGAGCTGTTGGCCAAGAGAGTCACATTGACTATTTCATACACAAAAGTCCTTTGCATTTATTGTCGCCTGTAGAATGTATATTAGCTCAAATGCTCAATGTTATCAACCTGGCAAAGAAATATGTTGCATATGCCGTTGATTAAAGACAGCTGCTTTTCGATGTGTTGTTTCCTGGTGAAATATGTACACACATAGCAATTAGGTACTTTGGAACGTTGATAATGTCCATTACTCTGAGAAAATACTAGTTTAACAACACAATATTAGCCACCTTCACGATGTCCTAACGAGACGCACTGGAAGGTGAGATAAAACCTTAGCAGTAAATTGAGGTGACATATACCATCTTACAAGGCCCCCTGTAAACGTTTCTTTTTGGCGGTTGTTTTTCAGATTAGTAAAGAAGTAAGGCATCATTTGCGTTGTAATCGATCCCCATAATCAAGCCTTTGACCTAGAATTACTCCTAAGGACGCTTTTCGTTGGTGTTATTTCTAAACTTTTTTTTGAGAATTGGCCTATAGAGAATTGGTCTGTTTTGTTAATTAAAATTCAACTTATTCTCCTCCATTCATTCGGAAATACTGCCTGATTTGTCTATCGATGTCCAACCCAACTCCTCGATGCTATTAGAAACCAAAGCAGAGGTGAAAAAAGTTCTTTCTTTCTGGGAACTTAAGTGCCTAGCTCAAAATTTCTGCAAGATGTGTGAGGGAGTTTATTTATCGTTTATCCACTTTTCTCTTTATCTATAGATGAACTGTCATGTGATTAGTGTGTAATACAATACAATTTTAAGTTAAGAGAATCAATTATTTTTCTCCTAAGCTAACATGACTTGTGTCATAGTCTCACCCTTATCTAGGCAGTTCGAGATTTTTATGCGAAGCATTCTGCAAATATTTCTAACCAATAATTACTAGGCTCCCATGTTCTGGTACTTTTTCCACCGCTCTGTACCCAAAGTTACACGCAAGGGTATCACCAGCATACTTGACATGCCAGCTTTTGGTGTTTTCAACTATCTTTCAGAGTTATTTAAGGGGTGAACAGAACTGGGCCCAGACAGGGATCCTTGGCAATGAGTCAATTCACTGTCTGAGGCGCGGTTTACACTTCAAGAATGACTGAAACCTCACTGGCACCATGTTTTGAATTCGAGGATTAAGTAAGTTGTCTTGAACAGTGGGGATCATGCCGTCGAGGGGAATGCTGCGAAAAAGAACTTCTTTTGTGTCGATATTCCTACAAAACATCCAACAACGTCCAAGAAACAAATACACTGCACTGAGAAGAAGCTTCTAACTAAAACTTGCACCACTGCAACCTAGGTCTTAGCATGGCAAGAGAATCTGCTAAGATAAGGTTGGTGAATTCGTGGAAGAATCCATCTTTACTGTGCCTGCTCAGATCATGCACGCTATTTGATTGGATTAAAACTTTGAAGATCATACACAAGAAAATACAATATGCTTCTCAGCTCATATGCCCAACAAATTCGACTTTGCTTATTTTCAATATAAGTCATGATATGCTGTTGCAGAAAGCAGTAGTGAATTAACGATGTAGCTTAAATTATTTAGAATCTCCTGATCAATATACCAGCAACATATAGAGTTACTCAGCAAAGTCACTCAGCCCCTGAGTGTATCATTCACTTAAATTAGGTAATACCTGTTTTTGAGTTCTCTCCCAAACAAAAGCTACATGTGCAAGCTAAATTCTCGAGACAGTCCAGCTTTTCTTCTAAAGCACCACACTATCAGCTACTATGTTAATGATCCTATCACAGATTTCGGACGCCAGCCTTTGGTGACATAGTTAATCAGTTTTCTCTCCTCAATATGCGAAAACTTAATATTATGATCTGTTCTTATACTATCAATTACGTCATGGTCTAGAATGCCTTTCAACAGAGAACCATTTACTTGATTCTCTTTGCAGAAATCAGCGAACGAACTCAGCTTTATTGATAACATTCGTTTGCAAACCTCTTCAACGAGCCATGTTTCAATTGGCCTGACAGTCTCTTCCTGAGATGTTTGAGATACATATTGATTGCTTTTAGTTTCCACGTTGTAATCAGATCGTTCCTCATCGGGTTTCCAGCCTCTCATATACAAACTCAATTTTCTAGCCTGGAATAGAGTCATTCCGAGATCCGATACTAGATCTTCGTCTTTTATATCAATAAGAAGCTCTCCATCGATTTGATTTAAAGAAAAATTCTCCTTGAACTCTCCAAGTTGCAGTTTATCTAATATATTGCATATACCATCTACGTCTTCATCATCAAGCTTTTTCAGTACGTTGTCGCTTTTCGTTTGATCAGTATTGGTGGGGGCTACGCTGGCCTCTCCATCTACCGATTCCTGCTCAAAAGAGTTTGTTGAGCTTCTGTAATACCTCTGTATTACATCACCTTCCACTCTAGGTGCCTCCTTTGGAGCTGCGAAACTAAGCTGTGTAGGCGATTCGAATCCTTTGCTCAGCTCACTGTCATTAGGTTCTGTTTCTTCGGGTAGTAGCTCTGCATATATTGGGCCAGGCTCCGTAAATGGGAAATTTGAAGCTGTTAAAGAGGTATAAACAGGAGCCGGCTCTCTGCTTGAATTTATATCTTCATAAGTTGGGTTAGGCGCCTCCACTTTTGTGAGATCTGTTGAAGTGAAAGTGGTATCAATTGGCAGTTTGCTGCTTGGTGAGGCAATGGTTTCATATGCAGGACTGTGCTCCTTCGCTTGTGTTGATTTTGGCGACTTTAAGGCGGTGTCTACAGGCAACGTGTCTAAAGTGGTATCAATAAGTAGGTTACCGCTATGTGGGGTGATCTCTTCATAACCTGCTTTAGGTACCCTCATTTGTCGGAGCTTTGTTGACACTATTGTGCTGCCAGTAGGCAGGTTACCGTCGGATGAGGCGATTTCTTCATATGCAAGACTATGGTTCTTCGCGTTTGCGGATTTTGTCGGGTTTATGGCGCTGTCTACAGACAATGTTTCCATATGTAATATCACTTCCTCATATCTCTGGTTAGGAGGTGTTTCTGCCTTTGATTTCTGTACCAATAAGACGGTGTCCAATGGTGCAGAAGTTTGTCTTTTTAATCCAAGCTTCTTATATGATTGCTCTGGCTCGATCGCTTCTGCTGACATACTTGCTTGTATTCTTCTTTTCGTAGGGAATGGTTTCATAGCGGGCAGCAGTTCCTGATACGTGTTGGACTTTCCTACTGGGTCTAAGAGTCGGGGAGACGAAACAAAATTCGACGTCTCTTGGCTATGTCGACGCTGGGTAGGTATAGCAGGAACCGGAACGCTTCCTGTAGTATCCTTCAGGGCTTGTAATGCGAGCTCTGGCTTAGCTGCAGTTTCGTTTCCGGAAGGTTCGTAAATAAGGCTTTGTTCTTTGCATTTGTCTGCGTGTACTTGTTGCATAGCAAGTTCATAATCAATTCCAATATGATTGCTACTGTACGGGTCCAGATGAAGGGTGTGCTCTAATACTTCGCTATCAATTGCGTCTTCCGTCGGTTCTGCAATGGTCGAGTACAAACGTCCACCCGCTTCCACCATTATATGCCCAATTTGCACTATGATGTTTAGTGCACGAGAAATCGTTACCAGTAAGCGGCGTCCATTTTCATACTTTGTACCGTAGACGATATCGTTGACAGTTAAATCCTTCAAGCAGATTGTTCCCATGCGTGGACTGTAGATGATAGAGCCTCTGCTAGGCGGTTGAAATTCAACGGAAAGAGGCAAATCACGATTCACCAAATCCTTCATGAGATATCGCTCGTTCCTGTCATATGGATGGACTGTTTCACGAAAGTGTCCCTTAGCGGATGCATCCAACTTTGTCTTATATGCTTTTTGCGTTAAGCAAACAACCGATAAAGTCCCCCCTTTACCTACAGATTTCACTAAGAAGGTCGAATAGGCCGGAAATATCTTGCCATGACTGCGAAATTCTATTTCGTTGGTAATAAAGTTGGGTATTTTTGGCTGTCTGCAGACGTCACCTGCTGTCTTGCAGAGTGGAATAGTTACATTAGGCCTAACCATTGCTTCGTACTTGCAGGTGACTGGAATCTTCATATGTCTCTCTTGTTGATCGGTCGCAATAAACGTCTCCATGCGTCGACACCCGTGGATGCTTAATATCGAGTTCCTTGCTATACACTCCATGCCATTAGTCATGTCTCCATGGGTGACTTTCACCAAAACGGGCAATGGAATCTTGGCCGTAATCTCGTCAATTGTGTACAAATCTGGCTGCCAAACGACATCTTTGCCACCGAATTTGTCTTGTGAGATCTTTGTCCGTAATAGCTTGGACATCATGTTTTCTTCGTTGTTATAGTCTGCCAAAATAAATTTTTTTTTTTAAATCAGCTAGGCAAAAGGGTAACTCTCCTTAAACATTTGAAGTGAAAGCATTGGAAGAAATGTGAGTTCTGTCGGGATTTCTCCACTGTTGTGCAAAGGAATATGTTTACAGCAATATGCTGCACTGAAACTAGAAAGTTGTTTCGAAAACAACTTAAGACAATGCATTCATAAGGTGAAGGAACTAAGTTGAACTGTGATATGGGTCATGGCGTTAATAAGAGTACAGTTTCATTGTTGATATACCCCTGAGTAGCAGTAATCCCAAATGGAATGGGCGCTCACAGTATTCAAATGATGATTGGAGTATAAATGTGGTATGCTTTGTTTTTTTGAAGGAACTATTTATTAAATTGTAACATGGGTCATGGCATCAATAAGATGTAATGTTATAGTAAACATACTCCTACACAGCGGTAATCAGAAAATGAATGCTCTCGGCATTGAAACGATGAATAGAAGTTGCTGGTTTTGTACAGATATGGTAATCAGCACGTCTTTGAGGCTTGTGAGACAAGTTTAGTACTATTGTTCCAATTTTTAATGATAGCAATAGCAATGTTGGTAAGATGAACTCTTAATGATATGATTACTAGCAGGGTAAATTTATTTGCCTATGTGACTGAAGAACTTTGACCTCTAGCTCATCTGAAATTATTGTTCTTAACTTTGGTTTTGCACCTCATCACCTATGGTATAGTTATAATGATAGTATGTAAATAATCGGTAAAGTTAGGCAGCGGTTAAACAGTACAGCACCTCACGCAACATGTGCTGGGTGCAGTTGCAACGACAAATTTGTATAGGTGCCCAAACGATGCAGCATTTCAATTGCAACATGTGTTGGGTGAAGTTGCAACGACAAATTTATATGGGTGGCCAAACGATGCAACATTTCAATTGCAACATGTGTTGGGTGAAGTTGCAAAGACAAATTTGCATAGGTGGCTAAACGATGCAACATTTCAATTGCAACATGTGTTGGGTGAAGTTGCTAAGACAAATTTGTATTGGTGGCCAAACGATGCAACATGTCAATTGCAACATGTGTTGGGTGAAGTTGCAACGACAAATTTGTATAGGTGGCCAAATGATGCAGCATTTCAATTGCAACATGTGTTGGGTGAAGTTGCAACGACAAATTTGTATAGGTGGCCAAACGATGCAGCATTTCAATTGCAACATGTGTTGGGTGAAGTTGCAACGACAAATTTGTATAGGTGGCCAAACGATGCAGCATTTCAGTTGCAACATGTGTTGGGTGAAGTTGCAACGACAAATTTGTATAGGTGGCTAAACGATGCAACATTTCAATTGCAACATGTGTTGGGTGAAGTTGCAAAGGAAAATTTGTATAGGTAGCCAAATGATGCAACGTTTCAACTGCAACATGTGCTGGGTGAAGTTGCTAAGGCAAATTTGGATGGATGACCAAACGATGCAACATTTCAATAACAACATGTGTTGAGTGAAAATGCAAAAACAAATTTGTATAGGTGGCCAAACGGTGCAACATTTCAATTGCAACATGTGTTGACGCTGACAAGAAAGGTATTGAAATGAAGTTACAGATCATGTTTCTACGGTAACCGTGCGCATTTTTGATGTCTTTTGTTTATCACGGGGGTAAGTTTACATAGCAAAAGCAACGTAGACGAATGAATATGTCAATGCTGCTAGAATGTGCCCATTCACCAGCTATGAGCATGAGTGCATTCAGCAAATGTTGTAGGACCAGGCCAACGATGCAACATCATGTTATACGGTGCAACAATTTTGACACTCTTCAAACTTGATGCAACGCCATGTAGGAAATGTTGCACATTCCAGCATTAGTGACCAGATGATGCAGTATCGGATCCGCAACAAATGTTGCAGGAGATGTTGTATCGTTGGGATGTGGATTTAGAGGCGTTCATCCAATCCCGAGGCTGCGTGAGATCCAAAATAATGGATGAATTCCTCACTAAGTTAGTGATGCTACTGTAATCTCATATAGTGAATCTGGGAAGTGTTTCATGGGAAGTGTTGCATGAGGTTGACTAGAAATAGTGTTAATTCTTCTTCTTCTTCAGTTAATTTTAACTTTAAACTTTCACTGAAGCTCATTTGCAGTTAATCTCTCACTGGAAAACCTCTTCTCGTTTAATTCGTCCCTTGGTTATAAACAGGGTGGGTCTTTTTATTAAACAGCACATTATTCTCATGACTTGTACATTCAGGGATGCTATTTGATTCTCATGAGGATAGATTAAGTGCTCGTGAAGAGCAGGCAATGAAATTATGTTTGTTTTGCTGCCATGATTACTGGAAATATGATTGCATATATAATACAGTACTTTTAAAGGAATCGTTCGTTGTAGATGAATATTGTAATCTGCACAGATTTCTCCATAGCATCACACATAAGATTTTCGGAATTGCACAATTTCTTTAGAACTGCACGTTAAAAAGCCCTGGTTGTCAATTTGCATTACTTGTAGTATTAGCGAATCATACTTAAAGATATAGCTTATGATATAGCTTTTCATCAAAATAGGACTTCAAGGCTGGGGGATAAGGAGTCAAATGCAGTTGCGTAAGGAAATGGTACGGGGTCCATGTGCTCAGGGTCCCTTTTATGTATAGCATTTTTGCTAATTCTAGCTGAAAATAATGAGTAAGAATTTGTATCAATAAAGGAAACACGAGCATAAAGTAGTCTGTTGACAGGAAAGTATATTAATTTATTTATGTAAACGATTTTGTTTCATTCGTGTCAACAGGAGAACTGGACTACATTTTACTCTTTAAGCCCTCGATATTTGTGCATGATTCCTCGAGGTACTGGGACATTTAAATCAAAAATACAACTTTGTAGGAATGTACACAAGAACTATTATTAATTCCAAGCGATTATTGTCTCTGAAATTTGTTTGTGTTGCCATAAAAGCTTGCAGGCGATCCTTTTCACAACAGCAATGCATGGAAGGTAAAGTGGCATGCTGATGCAGTAAAGTACTTTTAATATAGTAGGTTCCAGGAAAGTGAATTCCTGGCTAAGCTGTTTTTAGCCGATATTTAACCGACACCCAGTCATTCAGAATTGGCCTACACCATTGGTTTCTCGCGTTAGTATGCTATATCTCATTGGTTTTTCTGTATATCATTACTTTAATGGTACATAGATGCTATTATGATAACATTTGAAATTGTCCTAAGATAAATATCCTTGCCCGATAATGGCTTGACTTAATAAGGAATTCCAGCCAGAGCAAGAAGACAGGGAAGCTCGTTGCTTCCTTAAGCAACCTTGGGGCGTTGTCCCTATCGTCTTTAGTAAATTCATAATAGCGCATACCCGTTAATTAGCAGTTTGTCTGTGTGGTCTTCGCCAGACCAGTGAAGCTTGGTAAGTGTTTGATGGCATTTCCTCGCGAGTAGTTATGGCATGTTGAACACAAAAAGAGCGCTCATTTAGTTTCGTTTTTGATCTGTCTTTCAAGCAGACTTAAAGGACAAGAAGAGAAAGAATGGGCATTATTGTTTGACCGGCTTTACCTATTAAAAGACTCGTTTGTTTGCCAATTGTACTTCTTTTCATTAGCAAGAATGCTCCTTTTGAGAATTATTATCTCGGTCTCGCACTAAAGAGCTTTTGGCCAAGACAGTCACATTCATTATTCCATACACAAAAGTCCTCTGCATTTTTGGCAGCCTTTTGAGTTGTTATTGCAAAGAAAAATGTTGCATGCTATCAATTAAAGATGTCTGTTCTTCGAAGTGCCGTTTCCATTTGAAATACATATATGCATTTAGCTCGCCGCACTAGAGCATTTATAATTTGCATTCCTCTTGGAAAAATTATGAAGTTCTTAAAAGTGGTGAGGAAAATGATGTTAAAATACTACTTCATAGCTTAGCACAGACTACAATAGGGAGCGGCCATAAAGTATCTACTGTATGGGTAGATGATATTTTGATGGGCCATGAAAAATTCTAACGGACCATTTTGGGACTAAAAAAATAATCAGACCCATTTCATTGGAACATAGAAAGTTTAATAAAATATTTCATTGTCTAAATCAAAAGCACGGACAGTCAAGTTGCACTTGGTACTCTAGCAGATGTGGACAGGCTACTACGTCATAATGATTTCTGCAAGCAATGCTTTATGGGACATGAAAAATATCCTGAGTTTGGTATTGGACCACAAAAATGAAATAGAAATATAGGAAAGGCCATAAAAAGGAGCAGAGGTAGACTGATTCTGATTGGTCAATACGGCATAAGATTGCCCAATTGGGGATCGCGCTAACAGCCAATCAAGATTTGTCCACTATGCTGAGGTAGACTGGATTAGAGCTGGATGCCTAACACTGCTGAATTGACATGGATGAAGGTGGAACTGAAATCAACGACACGAGACTAAGGGGCGTGTAAGGTGCGTTTTCACCCCCACAACCTGATACATGTTTTTTTATAAGAAAAGCACTTTTTTTCTTGAGGCTCAATTTTCTTAACTTTTCACGAATTTGAGACTGAGATTTTCTTAGGATTTCCTTAACTTTTGCAGGAATAAAATAGCTGAAACAGGCTACTCTGTATTTGTTGGGCCACCATAAGTCTCGATCTTTGTACGAGAGTTTGCAAAAATGAGCCAATATCAATTTCTGGCATGTAAGGAAGATGAACTGTGATTTTCTTAGCATTTTCTTTAACTTGAGCCTTGGGATTTTCTTAGGATTTTCTTAAGATTTTTGCCATTTGAGCCTCATTTTCATATAAACTTTTGTCTTATAAAAAGTTGTCTTATAAGGTGTAGTTCAGGGACTAAGATGATGTTGATGAGCAAAATTTGCCTCTAAGTATAACTACTGCATGACATAAGATTCATTGTTATTCTTGCTTTAAGGCAAATCGAGCCTCGGTGTTCTCTTAGAAGCTAGTAGAGTCATGAGCGAAACTTGATTGTTTACATTACGGGAACTTGAAGCATAGATGTCCGCTGAAAGGGTGTGACCTGTTCGATGACAGGGTGTGGCATGCTGGAAACAACGGAACCTGGGTCCAAATTATGGGAACAAAACTATGGATCACTTAATTCTGCTTATTTTCCAGAAAATCTATGAGATATTGGTGCAAGGAGCCGCAATGAATCAGCCACACAAATTATATTATGCATAATTTTCCAATCAATCTACGAGCAGTCAGAAAAATTGCTGAACAAACTTCCATTTTTGATGATTAGTCCTTGCTGTGCCCCCGACATTCTCAGTAGTCTCGCCCTATTTAGAGTGCATCAGTCACTTGCTCACATCTTTACTAATACGTGTTTTAGAGCTCCCAATGCTAAAAAAGTTGCATATGCACACTACTGCTCTCTAGACAGTCCAAATTTTCTTTCCCTGCTCCAAACCTATCGTAGATTCAGGACGCCAACCTTTAGTGACATATCTTATCAACTTTTTCTCCTCAATACCCGACAACATAACATTATGATCTGTTCTTATACTATCAATTACGTCATGGTCTAGAATGCCTTTCAACAGAGAACCGTTAACTTGATTCTCTTTGCAGAAATCAGCGAATGAACTCAACATTATGGACATCATTCTCTTGCAAACCTCTCCAACAATCCATGTATCCACTGGTTTATCAGTTTCTTCCTCAGATGTTTGAGGTACATGATCCTCGTTTTCAATTTTTTCATGGTAATCAGATCGTTCCTCATCGGGTTTCCAGCCTCTCTTATACAGGCATAATTTCCTAGCTTGGAATAGAGTCATTCCGAGGTCCGATACAAGCTCTTTTTCTGATATATCAGCAAGGAGTTCTCCATCGATTTGATTCAAAATGAAACTCTCTTTGAACTGTCCAAGTTGCAGGTTATCTAACATATCGCATATGCCATTTACATCTTTGCCAGTACGCGCTTTCAATGCAGGATCGAGTTTCGTTTGATCGCTTTCCACACTACTGCCTCCAACGTTGGTCTCACCATCTACTGATTCCTGGTCATGAGAATTCAGATGTTGGTTGCGTCTGTTTTTTGGTGTATTATCTTCCTTTCTTGGTGTCTCCTTTACAGCGTCATAGCTACTCTTTGTATCCTTGGCTCTTTCGCCTTGCATGAGCTGCTGTTTCTTTGGATAAAAGGACTGGGCATGGGCTTTGGTCTGTTTCTAACGGATTTTGATGACGTTAATGTGTCATTAAAAGGAAATGGTTTTCTGCTGAACTTAATCCTTTCGGGTTCAGGGCTGTATTCCGTCACTTTGACGGACAATGTGGGCATTAACGTGATATCTTTGGGTAGGTTGCCACTAGCTGAGGCAGTCTCCTCATATACTGCTCTATGCTCCCTTACTTGTAGGTGATTTGCTGACAATAAGGTGGTATCAATAGGCAGGTTGCTTTTGGATGAGGCGATTTCTTCATATCCTAGACAAGGCTTCTTCGCTTGTGCAGACTTTGACGACTTTAAGACGGTTTCTACAGGCAACGTGTCTAAAGTGGTATCAATGGGTAGGTTACCGCTAAATGGGGAAATCTCTTCATATACTGCTGTAAGTGCCCTCATTTGCGGACGCTTTGTTGACACTATTGTGGTGTCAGTAGGCAGGTTACCGTTGGATGAGGCGATTTCTTCATATGCAAGACTATGGTTCTTCGCGTTTGCGGATTTTGTCGGCTTTACGGCGCTGTCTACAGACAACTTTTCCATATGTAATATCACTTCCTCATATCTCTGGTTAGGAGGTGCTTCTGCCTGCGATTTCTGTGCCAATAAAGTGGTACCTATTGGTTTAGACATTTTCCTATGCAATGTAGTTTCCTCATAGGCTTGCTTTGGCTCCTTCGTGTCTGCTGTAGTACTTGCTTGTACTGATTTATCAATAGGAAATGGTTTCTTCGTATGCGGTAATTCTTGATACTTGCTGTTAGGCTTTCCTGTATCACCTAAAGGACGATGAGAAGGAAGCGAATTCGAGGCTCGATTCGAGGCGTCTTGGCTACATTGACGCTGCTTAATTGTAGCAACATTAGGCGCGTTTTTTGTGTTATCATTTGGAGATTTTAGTCCTAGCTGTGGCTTATTAATGCAGGGTAACACATGATGCGGGTTTGAAAGCGACTGTTGTGTAGCAGTGCCTTTATTTTCGTACGACCTATCCAGTTTTTCATTACCTTGGTGCTGGCTATCGCTCGAAGGGGCTGGCTCTTCAACGCTGTCTTTACTGTTGTTTTCCTCGATTTACTTACGAGGCGGTACCTTTGGAGGCTTCTGTCTAGATGTCGAAAGGCGTTCCGGAAGGTCTGGGGCCTTTGTTTCATGCACTCGCTCAACTGTCAGTACATTTTCATTACAGGAGAGATTGACGCTTGGTCCTTTGCCTCTGTCTGTGTATAGCTGTTGCATAGCAACGTCGTAGTCAATGCCAATGTAGTCAGCATTGTAGGGGTTCAGGTGAAGAGCGTGATCTAATACCTTCTCATCAATTTCATCTTCCGTCGGTTCTGCAATAGTCGAGTACAATTCCCCGTCCGCTTCGATCATTACATGCCCAATATGAAATTTTATGTCTAGTGCACGAGAAAATGTTATCAGCAATCGACGTTCATTTTCATAAGTAGTAGCGTAGACAATATCATTGGTTGTCAACTGCTTCAAGTGAATTGTTCCCAAGTTTGGACTGTAAATGATCGAGTCTCTGCGGTGCGGGTGAAATTCAATAGAAAGTGGCAACTCGCGATTCACCAAATCTTTCATGAGATATCGTTTGTCTATGTCATGTGGGTGGACAGTTTCCCGAAAGTGTCCCTCAGTTGACGCAGGTAGCTTTGTCTCGTATCCGTTTTGCATTAAGCAAACGACCGATAAAGTTCCTGATTTACTTGCAGACGTCACCGAGAATGTCGTAAAGGCTGGAAATATCTTGCCATGAGTGTGAAATTCAATTTCGTTCATAACAAAGTTTGGCAGTTTTGGCTGCCTGCAAACGTCTCCCACCGTCTTACAGAGTGGAATAGTTACATTAGGCCTAACCATTGCTTCGTACTTGCAGGTGATTGGGATCTCCATTTTCCTCTCTTTCTGATCGATTGCAATAAATTTCTTCATGCATCGATGCCCGTGCACACTTAATGCCTTGCATCCGTGGACGACTTTTGCTAAAACAGGGAGTGAATTCTCCGTGATAATCTCATCAATCGTGTGTAAATCTGGCAACCACGCGATATTTTTGTCACCAAATTTGTCGTGTGAATTCTTTGTTCGTGGTATCGTCGACATCTTTTTTCTATCGCTCTTGCAATCTACCAAAGCAGGATTTAGTTTGTAAATCGGCTAGGCAAAGGGTGACTCTCCTTAGACATTTGAAATGCAAGCATTTGAAAATCATAGCAGTTCAGCCAGGATTTCTCCGCTGTGCTACAAAGGAGTATATAGTTTCGAAAGCGGTGTAAGACAGTGCCTCCAGTGGCGAATATTCTAACTTGGGTCACGGCATCAATAAAATACAATTTTACAGTAAAGGTTCTGCTACGCAGCTGCAATCCGTAGAAGTGAATACCCGAATGATGTATGAGATTTGATAGTATTATGCAGATAGGCCTGTCATCATTGCTACGAGAGTTATGAGACAAGGGTAGTATCTCTATTCCAATGTGCTAAAGGTACCAATAAGTTGACTAAGAGCAACATTTTATAATATAGGGACTAAGAAAGTAGTTTTATGTGACCAAGTGACTAAAGACTCTTTATATGACCTCGAGCTAACTCTATCTTAGCCAAATGAGATCTCACTTGCTCATAGAATTACCGTTAAAATACTGTTGAGAGAAACTGTGTTTTTATGACCATGGACTAACTACGATGAGGTTAAATCTCACCCGCGCCATTGTGAGCGCTCAACTAGGTGAGACAAAACTTTCACACATAAACACTCTAGCCGAGCTGGTTTTCACTTATATACGGTCCAGCTAGGGCTGGCTTTCAGAGTGCAAACTTTAGCGCTTGCGTGCTCAATACTAATTTGGCGCCGAATGCAAGCTTGATCAGCCAGTACGTTAAGATTGTTCTCATGCACACATGAAGTGAAAATCATCTCGCTTTTGGACAAGCCCGGCTTCGTGCAAACAGGCCCCAAGAAATTAAGGCTCCAAACACACCTGAAGTTATATTGTGGCCTACACTATTGGTGTCTCACGTTAAGAATTTGCATCGCATAGTTTGTCTGTATGACATTATCTAAAAGATACATATCCTTGTTCGACTATGGCTTGGCCTAATCAAACAACTTTTGGGTCCAATAGTCTGAAGTCTATTTGGGCACAGATTGTGAATAACCTACCAGACGAACTGAAATAAGGAGAAAATTTGGAAAATTTTAAGAGACTAATAAATACTGGGATGGACCACAATCATGTATATATTTGTTAGCTAGTATTTTGTCAATCGAATTGAAATAATTATACACACACATACATTGGGGTAATCAGGGATTCCAGCACGAGCAAGAGGACAGGTGAAGCTCGTTACTTCCACAAGCAACTTTGCATCTATATTTGTCTGTATTTTTTATTAAATTCAAATTAACACATACCCGTTAGTCAGCTGTTTGGCTATGTGGTCAATGCCAGAATATAGTCGAGCATGCTAAGTACTGACTGTTGTGTTAAACTTCGAGTTGTTTGATGGTATTTCCTTTTGAGTAGATGTGAAATGGTGAACCCACAAAGAACTGTGTGTTGCTAGTGCATTTCACTTCCTAGTTCGATTTGTCTTTCAAGCAGATTGAAAAGACAAGAAGTGAAAACATTTGCCATTATTGTTGACCGGCTTTACCTATTAAAAGACTCGTTTGTTTGCCAATTGTACTTCTTTTCATTAGGAAGAATGCTCCTTTTGAGGAATATTGTCTCGGTCTCGTACTAGAGAGCTGTTAAGCAAGACTTTCATATCGAGCATTCCGTTCATAAAAGCGCATTAGCATTTCTTGCAATGTTGTGAATACGCTTTTGAGAAAAGTATTGTGATTTTATTGTGTATAGGAAGGCACAATTGTTTCTATATTCCAAAGATTGCGTTGCATGCCATCAGGTTGAAGATAGCTGGTCTTGAAATATCGTTGATGTTGTTGTCAATTTATTTCATTTCGATATCTAACAAATATAAACAATATAAATATAAACAATATAAATATAAACAATATAAATATAAACAATAACAAATATAAACAATCGTACATAACCAGCTCTTCTCAATCGGACAGACTTCTAATATCTAGTAAGATGAAGTAGGTTATCACAAACAACTGTTGGCACTATTTTTACATTATGGGCCATGCCATTGTTTTGTTAAGTTTTCTGCAGATTCCTTTTTATCTGGTAAACTATTTCATATTTGTTGCCGAACATAGCCAACCCTAGTGGAATTCGAAGTCGCGACTAGTGACTTTGAGCATCAACCGCTCTTCTATCTGAGCTATTGGGTCACATTTTCAGATCGTTGCTCTAGAGCTAGTTATTTGCTCGTATTGCCCCTCTCTTCACCGATTTGCTCAGAAGAGCTATCGTAGTTCCATCGCAATCGTTGTTTTGAGTGGACAAATGCACATTACTACAACTTTTAGATTTTCTGAAGCAATTTTGCGTATGACAATACCTCTCTTATGGACATTAATGAAAGCTACAGTAAACAGATCTAGGCACTAGTGCCATTTCTGGTTAAATCCTACGAATGACTTTAGTCCGTGTAGAACAATGTTTTGCCATACATTTTCTACACAAATTTAATATATGAATAACGTTCTGTAGCATGATCCTACATGTGAATTTGAAATGCTGTATATTGATTTTTGAGGTGCCCTCCCTCCCTGGTGGAGGAATTGCGTAATGGGTAAATGATCCATTCACTTACTTGTTTATTTGTGTTTATTTGTGTTGTTATGTTTTGTGTAATGGCCATAGGGTTGCTATGTAATTCCTTACTCCCTGTGGTATCGTTTTTGCAGCTGTCTGTTTTGTAAATATTTATACGAATAAATGAAAAGAGACTTAATGTATATCAATTTTCAATTTGCTATCAAGAGCTATGTTATTGAAATGGAATTAGGCCGCCTTATAGTTACATGACTTTACTATCATATATCTATGAAGTTGCGAAATTTCTCGCTCCTCTCCTTCAACCTTTCACCACTGGATCTTTCACTGTTAAGGATTCTTTTTCGTTGGTCTCGAGATTATTTCATTCCGTACTTCTTCCAACTCCGCCTTGGCAAGCTTTGACGTTAGCAGTCTTTTTACCATACCTCTTTCATATTGTGTAGATCTTTGCTGTAATCTTCTCTTTGAAAATTCTAATCTTATTGCAGACCATAATTGTACGTTTAATTGTGATCTGTTTAAAAAAACTGCGTCATTTCGCTGTCAAAAACAACCACTTTGTATATAATGGACAGCTTTATGATCAGATTGATGGATTTGCTGTGGGTTCGCCCTTGGGGCCTACCTTAGCCAATATTTTAACGTGTACCCTTGAGCAAAGTTTTCTGAGTAATTAACCATCTTTTCAACCCCTCTTATATCGTCGTTTTGTTGATGATACATTTGGCATCTTTCAAACTAATGAACAGATTGATAGTCTTCTTCAGACAGTATATTAATTCTTTCCATAAGAATTTTTCTTTTACAGTTGAAAAGAACAACGGCAATAGGATTCCCCATTTGCATACATTCCCTTCTTAGGACCACGTAGTTTACACATAAAATCTAAGATCAGTAAACGTATCACTGAATGCTGTCCCATGTGTAAACTGTGGATAATTTTTTCTTCCCCTAAACTTATATCTCAATTTTTCCACCCTCCCTATACCCTTGCGTTCTTCTGTAGTTTACCGTTATACGTGTCCGTGTTTCAGTGCCCGGTACTGTGGGAAAAATACCCTTAACGTACTTTTACGCTGCATTGAACAAATGGGAATTACCAAAACTGGTTCCACAACAAACAGTAACAATTCTTCGGCTGTTTCCAACAACTTTGCTTCCACTGGTCACCCCTCTCTCTTGATAACTTCGATATTATTAGAACACGCTGAGAACAACATAGATCTCATACACGAAACTCTGCTCATTGTTAATGACCACCTTATTCTTAATGCCCAAATGCTATCCTTCCCTCTTACACTTTTTTGAATTGTTGTTTTTATCTGCCTTTTATTTGTTTTTTACTTGTTTTTGCCCCTTAGCATGTCTGTCCCTTTGAAATAATTTTCATACTGGTGATGGGTCCTGGAGTGGTATCAAAAAGTTAACGGTTAATCATCAATGGTTGTTTCATTATATAGCTAACCGTCATTTAATTATCATGACATTTTTTCTCGTCGTTCTGGCTCTAAAGTTTATTCGAAAACTGTGCTTTTCAACCGATGTGCCTATCTAGAGTTAGTACCAAAACTTTTACAGTTTCCTTTGATTTGATTTCATGCCATTTTAGGCTCAAACATTGTGTCTTCCCGATTCTTTGTTCCTAGCAAATGTCAAATTTCTTAGGGCCAGCAATAATTGCATTGCATTCCAACCAAAGCGATGCAACATTGCTTTCGTTGCCTGAAACCCAAGCCGGTTCTGTTTCGCGGTTTTAGAGACATAAGAAAGTATATTATGTGAAAAGTCTGTTCGTACTACAGAACTTCACTATAGCACGAAAAAGCAGGAACATTGTTTAAAGTCTATTATCGTCAGCAGACCTATGAAAGGTTACCCGCTTTACAAAGAAAACAGATCTTTTATAGAGAAATTGAATAACATTAGACCAAGTATAGAACCTTGTGGAACTTCGTATACAATAGTTTAAAAGAGCTATTTTAATTATTCATGGGCACACACTGTTTACGATCCTTTAAAAAGGACTAAATTAGAGCTAATACATTTACTTATCTAGTGCATACGCGTGTTATGTCGCTGTGGTTTGATCATTTTGAACACAGTCCATGGCCTAGTTGATAAATCCATGGAGCTTGCTTCTGCCACAAAATCTTTGTCCGACTTTGTCCTACAGTCTTCTAATAGACTTATCAGTTTCGACTGTGTACTATCAGCTTTCCATAGACCGAAGTAAAAATGGAGGGAAGTTTGTCTACACATGTGAAATCAAGGTGTTGTTCTCGCACCTGTACTTAGCACGCTAGCGTACTGAAGTCCATTGTTCTGGGAAACAAACAGTCTCATATTAGCCTACGTAGAACATTTTGAGTTCCAAGACTAAGGTGTAACTGGTTCAAGTCTCATTTTGAACATAAACCTATCTTGTTTGCGTATCTTTGGTTCCGTTCTAAAGCAGTACACTAGGGACTACCCTGTGGAGTGTCCCGCTAATTGTACGATGGCCTTAAGATGCGGATGGACAAATCTTTCCCCTCATAACCTATTGACGCGACTGTGTTGTTTTACCTTCGAAGAAAAAGTGGAGAAATTGCAATATCGAATCACTGATTTGAAGGCGATTTTTATCTTCATTGTAGATACAATCAAGAGAAATTCAGTTCTGTTATACCTTGGAAGACCAAGATATCTAATAGGGCGACAGTTTACAGCTTTAATAAATGTGTTCCTCTACACACTTTCTTGCATAATGTGTTAAGGATACATCGCACTTACTAGCTTTCGGAAATTGAGGTGCAAAGCGGCAGTTGTACTCTTTCGTGCACTCAGTTTGCTTACACACTTCAACAATTAAGAGTTGAGAGATGTTATGTGACCAAGGGAAGCATTCTAACTCCACCTTATGATTTTGTCTTTTACCCCTTTTGGGGGATAGTTGTACCTATAAATAAATTGAAATACACTTTGACCATACGTACCCTGGCCCTAAATATGAGATCAAATGGCAGATTTGATGGAGCATGCTTGCAATCTGAGAATTGTCAAATATCATATAAACACGTGTGGCAACATTATTCAAACTTCCAAATGGACAAGCATGCTATGGGCAACGTTCAGCTTCTGTGATTGACTTTGTGAAGAAGTTCACTATATCTGTTGGCCGGATACTTCCTAACAGCTCACCCAGTCAAGGTATACGGGATAATTCGTGACTGAAAAAGGGCGAATCTTCTCTATAACGTTTCTTTGGGCTATCAGGACAAGTACTAATATTTATCCAAAACCCGAAATTTTCTTAGTAATTTATCTTAATGCCTTGAGCTATATGCGTCAGATAAATGTGCGTTTATTTTTTTTACCTCTACATAAGTGTAAGAACAGGTCCTGGCACAGAATATATGTCATTATGGAAAGAGGCATGGCAAGGAGTATGTCACAATCTCCTAAGTTTTGCTATAAAGACATCACTTTTCTTCTGGCTTATCGGTAAAAATTTGCGTTGCAATAGCAGCTTCTCAATAATCATGGTGCTTTGTTCAAACCTGCGGGTACATTTCATTTTGCTAGATCCTGCACTCAAGAGTCATATGACACGCCGTTGATTAAGGAAACCAGTTTGCTCTGACACTTTAAGCTAGAATTTGAATCTAAAACATACTACTTGTCAGGCCTTCTTTACATTAAAAATATTTACAATTATTGAATCTCTATCTAACAAAAGAAAACTTTTCTTTAATATGAAAATGTTAAAATCAAGACTTGGACTCCATTCACATCCTCATATCACGTATTGCTTCAAAAGGCGTTTGTGTTAATATAGCTGTAGCTTCTATTTCTGTCATTCTTTCTGCTTCTGTACAGATAAATCGCATCACTGCAACATGCCACGTAGAATACATAAACTTTATACTTCTAAAAAGCATCCGCCTCTTTCCATATATATTAATATCACAAGTGTCAGTTATTCTGTTAGTTTCTGATGAACTGCATTCATGGGACGTGATCACGTCAGTCATAATGGCGTGGAGCGTGTAAATTCATTCTGGAAACTCCAAAGAATTCTATGTACAAAAGGGTCTGAGAGTAAGAGCGACACAATTCTCTGCTAACCTCATTACTCTGCTTCTGGCTCGGGTTCTGCCTCTGGTTCTGGCTCAGGTTCTGCCTCTGGTTCTGGCTCGGGTTCTGCTTCTGGCTCAGGCTCTGGTTCAGCTTCTGGCTCTGGTTCAGCTTCTGGCTCTTCAGGTGCTGGCTCCTCTGGGGCTGGTTCCTCAGGTGCTGGCTCCTCAGGTGCTGGCTCCTCAGGTGCTGGCTCCTCAGGGGCTGGCTCCTCTGGGGCTGGTTCCTCAGGGGCTGGTTCCTCAGGTGCTGGCTCCTCAGGGGCTGGCTCCTCTGGGGCTGGTTCCTCAGGGGCTGGCTCCTCTGGGGCTGGTTCCTCAGGTGTTGGTTCCTCAGGGGCTGGTTCCTCGGGTGCTGGCTCCTCAGGGGCTGGTTCCTCAGGTGCTGCTTCCTCAGGGGCTGGCTCCTCTGGAGCTGGCTCATCAGCAGGTGGTTCCTCTGGTGCTGGCTCTTCTGGAGCATCACCTCCATCAACTTCTACTTCAGCTGGAGCTTCCCCCCCTTCCAAAGCATTATCTGCTTCAACATGCTGTTCCACTTGTTCAGGTGCCTTCTCTTCTTCAGCTGGTGCAGCCAGTTGTTCTACTTCTGTTGCATTTTGATCTGGAGTCTCATCATTTTGATTCGGATCTTGACTTGGTTGTGTTATATTAATTACTGTGATATTAGTGACTGTTTGATGATTTTCGCTGTGGTGACTGTGGTGCGAGTGATCACTGTGGTGTGAGTGATGTGAGTGGTGCGAGTGATGCGAATGATGGCTTGCTGTTGAAAAGATTGGCAGCTAATTAGCACACGATTTGATAAATTCACAAGAACTTAGAAAAGCCAATAAAAGAGGAACTTAAAACGAATAACAAGTAGATTTATAACACTAATACTGGATATCATCGCTTCTTGTATCTGAAAAGTTGGATAAAGCAAGAGTAGTTTCCTTGTACTTAGGCCTGCTTCCTTGTACCTATACCGTTTATCAACCATTACAGTGTAGAAGCACGTTTGTTTGCTAGGTACTCTAGGGACCCTAGGGACCTTAGGGACCCTAGGGCATCTTTGATGCACAGTTCACAACAAATGCACCCTAGGGACCAGATTTAATTGTTCTAGATTTTTATAGAACACCACATTTACTTCCTTTTTTGATTAAAAATGTTCCTTTACAACAAGCCTTTTGGTAGTTTGGTGAGTTCCCAACTAGGAAGCAGTTTACATAAATTACAGTTAATGTGCACAAGTGCTGTATGTCTTTAAATTGGAACAGTTTGAATGGAATATAGGGATTGCTCATTGGCATGACCCATAGAAATACTTTCAGCATTGTATCCAGCGATACTAGAATTGTGGGCAGCTACTCCCTTGCCCTCATCTAAGGGGGGCAGGGGGACCAGAGGGGCAAGAGCTGCTCCCATAAATTCTTTCTGACAATCTCTTTAGATGAAACCTAGTTTGTATCCATGGATATATAAAGATACAAGACAGTTAGTGTTAAAAGTTGTAGCTTTGCAAAATGTGCCTCTGTGTATCAAACACACGTCTGACCTTACCTAACTGAAGCACAACTATGTTTGCTTTTACTTCAATTTCACACTATATGATTGTTGGTATTATGTTCCAAAGTGCTCTTCAGGGAAATTCTGCTCCCCCCCCCCACTGCACCCTACACCTCTTCTGGCATCCATGACAGCACCCCTTCTTAACCTTTCAGGACAGCACCCCTGGTTATAGCTTAATATATGCTGCATTGCAAAAGGAAAATAGGAAACACTGCTGTTTAATTTCATGTGCCAACCAAATCATCAGCTTCTTGTTTGATCATGCATTTATGCATAAAGGTTTCTAAAGCAAGACAAAACCAATCCCTGAAATATATCTGGTGCTTAATTGAATAGCCTTTGTCAGGTCAGCATGTATCACATATGGATACTATAGAACCTAATCTAATTATTCTCTCAAGGTTTCAAATCTGAATGACAATGTTATATCATAACTAGTTAAACATTACCTGCAGTTGTCAATGAAAATGGCATGGTAACACAGAAAGAATAATCACCATCATTAATATTTAATTTCAGGCTTGATAATCTACTTGCAATAATGTATATAAACTCAGAGAGCTTCAACTTTTAAAAGTTCTGACTTTTGTCTTCTTCATTACTAAAGAATAAAACAAACTCAACTGATAGAACTCCAGAAATACTTCAACTTGAAAATTGAACTGTTTGAAAAGCTGGAGTTTTTGTGCTCTATGTACTACCTAAACATTTCCAAGAGATTGTAATGTATGTGTGTTTTCAAATTATTATCTCAGTAGGCAGGTTCACAACTATGGGGTAGGTCCTGTCAAATATGGCACATCTGCAGAGATAGCCAATAAAAATTTCAAAACTTCCCAAACATTCTATCATTCCTTATCTTCCTGCTGTGTGTTTCCACTGTTCAAAGTATCCCAGGTGTAGCAGATTATAAAGGTTTGTCCATATGTACTTTCAGTATTTGCACACTCAACACTAATACAATTCATGACCTGTCAGATACACTTTGTGACTTGAGGATAGATGTGAGCAGATGTTTTGTTATGAATAGATGTTTTTTGTCAATGGTTTTCTATACTGAAAACTGAAGACATGGCTCTGATTGGGATGTTACTTTCATGTAATGACTAAGAGATGATCCACACACTAACAGATAGAAAAACAATCAAGATTTCGATTACTGGGGGGAGAGGTGAGCTGTCATCTCAAACTTATCAAAGGACTTATGAAATGTTGCATATTATTTCAAAGTAATGAAAATGATGACCATTGCCGAGAGAGGTTGATGTTGTAACAACTGTGTTGGTGATACATTGGTGTACCAGTAGCACAGCTTCAACTGCACTCCCATAACATTGACAGTGTGACAATTTCCACACTATTTAGAGGGTACTAAGGTGCATAATTGATTTGTAGCATCAAAGCTTGTCAGTTACATCTTGCTGTCTGATCTCACAATCTGTTCCATTTCGCTTGTCAAAATTAGGCTGACGAATAAGAGTTAAACGAAACAATCAAATGTTCATTGCAACGGTTGATAAGAACAGTAGAACTATGATAGGAGATTGTCTCGCCACTGCCATATAACAAAAGAATTTATCAGCCATAGAAAGACTACGTGTCTTAGTAACAGAGTTCGAACACTTGCTTTCAAATGGCTTCGTCGATCTGTTAATGGGACTGACACTTAACTCTCGACGAGCAGGTGTCTCGAAAGGCGATTCCACAAGCCTTGGCATCACACGCAAACCAATGTATAGCTTATCACTTTAGTGAGAACACTAGGAAAAGTTAAGATACTAGCAGTGACGACAGTACTGAGTGACGACAGGGAAGCACATGCGAGATAAGCAGTAACATGGCAGATTTGTGTGAAAGATTAGGAGCAAATCTTTCAACTGGGCTGAGTACAGGAGTGATTATGAGCAATCTCAGTAATGGTCGTTCATTGAGAGGGTGTCTATCTAACGAGACAATCAAACGGACACAACTCGAGTTAGGGTTCTTTGTTATATTTTATATGTCAGACATGACAAACAACAATGCACTCACAGTTTTCTTGTCATAGTTTGCACCCAATGCCTGACCAAGTACTACTTTTAATCCAGATTTCTGTTCCTTATTTTCTACACCAGTTTCATACACTTTTTTGGTATTTTACCATTTCATAGGCAGCATGCTTTGATAACAAAGATGGTAAGATATTGAACACACCTACTACAACAACAGGAATATAGAAGAATCGATCATTTTTCGAAAGCCAGTAATGATTTGCTATGATTAGACTTGATGCTAATTCTAAGTACATAAAGCAAAACACATTGTTTGACTTACAAGCTGAACTGCTTCGGGAACCATGAGAACTTTTTCGCTTTTCCTTCTTTACCTTTGTTCCATTCGCCTTCGGTGTTTTTGATGTCTTGGTTACCGCTTTAGGTTTTTCCACTGCTTTCGGTTTTAGAGGAGGGACAGTTTGTGGAGCAGCTACCGTTTGCACGGGCGTGCCAGCTTGTGTACTTGCTGTACAGCCCATAGCTCTTCAAATATTATTCTAACTTTGTTTAGCTTCTCTAAAAGACTGAGTTTGTGTCACTTTTAGTCCAAGGTACGTGATTTGGTCGTTTTCAACCGATGGTAGGACCAACTTTCGGAACAACACTCTGAAAAAACAGCAGTTGTAAACAATAAGTAGACAAGATACTTCGTGTCCTCTGTCGTATAGTATGGAGTCAGCTCGGTTCAATATAATTTAATTCGATGACGGCTAAAGATCATAACTTCCTATGGATGTCTGCTAATCTCCGCGGTACAAAAGGCGAAAAGGCAACTTAACCTGTTTCTGTTGTGGTCGTCATGGTTTCGTTGTTGTCGTGGTTACAGTGTAATTTTATACGGGGGTATGCTCCATTAGTGCAATTAATTTTTAACTATTTTCAAACTCATTGCAGTAAGGGTAAATTGTGTAATTGAATTGATGGAAGTACTTCATTAGCTATGTTTCTTTATATATCACATTCTTGCATCAGTATCTGATGGAAACGTGTACAGTAAAAATAGAAAAATTAGTGAAGTAACAAATATGGATTACCTTGGTATCAGCTAGCGAAAGGGGGCTATTTGATGCTCCTATGATTGTCAAGCTCGTGCTTATTCTAACTTCTACCCCCCCCCCCCCCAATAATAGAGGATCAATGCCATTTCACTTCTTCTCTAGTAACAGACAGGGTAACATCTGTTTTGAAGCTATGCTACAGATTTCTGTAATGGTGTCTGTTGAGCCCCACTTATCTCTTCATACTTATCGCAAATGCTTTATCTGTGTATAATAGAAATCTAGCCTAAATGTCCTGGGAAAGTTTTAAGCCAGCTAACACCTCTTTTATTTTATATTTGGTACTCAGAACGACGAAACAACACATGTTCAAAATCAGTCCAGAAGATTCAGCATTCATTTCGCTTAATTTCAAAATACTAATACAGCCCCTCTGATCTAATTGATGTTTTGCAGGGGGTCATGTTAATAACTTACAAAACTGCAATAACATGTTAAATAAATTTTGATTTAGGTCTTGTAACACGGTAATACGTTGTTTTATCAGAAGAGTTAACACAGCCCGATAAGTTATAGCTTAGTGCTTCCATTTCCCTTGGCCCGTTTGGATCCCAGACAGTAAATATAGGAGTACACACATTTTTACATATAAGGAACCTAGCCCAAGGCCTAGTACCAAAGGTTCCTTAGTTTTGGACCTCCTGGGATCAAATTATAGTACTAAAAGTTCCTTAACAATTTTCAGCCCACAATTAGTGCCATAAAATGGTGCAGACACATGTAAAACATTGTAATCCTGAATTTTACCATTAATTTTGGCTGTAGCGTAAAGTCAATGCAAAATCAAGGGCTTGACACAAGCATAGCAAACAATCTAAACGGATTTTGGCTGCAAAAGAATGGAACCAGCTTCCTATCTCTTGATCGTTTGGTGTTCTAAATTTTCAAATTGAAAAGTTCTTTAGGGAATTTTCCTTTAGTAGCACAAGTTCTTTATATATTTCTGC
Source organism: Mastigias papua (assembly GCA_964019165.1). Lineage (NCBI taxonomy): Eukaryota > Metazoa > Cnidaria > Scyphozoa > Rhizostomeae > Mastigiidae > Mastigias > Mastigias papua. Next base: position 1,571,465 of record OZ025281.1, on the reverse strand, counting down.
ATTCTACATATGGGTTCCTTATAAAGTGGTTCCCTATGAAAAGGCGTGTAGCCTACACCCACTGACTGCCATAAGGGCGCCCGGCAACCCCAATACGCGGTACATTTTATGGCATACTAATTACTTGGAAAAAGTTCCTGTAGGCCCATTGCTTTCCCAGTAGTGACTGCAAAATCAAAGAATTTCATCAAATGTTTGGACCCACTCAAAAGCCTTTTCAAGGAGGGGTTCGTATTCTTTAGGGTTGCGAGCATCATGCAAAAAGAAAGCTAACTAGATAAATAAATAACTAATGACCAAACTAACGACCTAGCTAACTAACTAGCTAACTAACTAACTAACTAACTAATTAACTAACTAACTAACTAACTAACTAACTAACTAATGAACGACCTGACTAGCATACTAATGACCTAATTTACTAACTAACTAGCCATTTATTAGTAACTAGCTTGTGAAGAAGGATTATACTGTGATGAAAAATACTGATTGGCAGGAAAAGCATATTTAAGGAATTCCTCGGAGCAATACCAACAGACAAGGCAATCTCTCGCCCGGTGCTTCGAACGAATCACTTATGGCTTGGCTTATTTAGATTTTGAATAGACCCCCTTCAACGACCGATAAATCTGCACTTCGATCGCTGCAAGTGGTCTACATACTCAGCGGGTGCCCTTTTCTGGTGTGGTTTATGCTAAATCAGGTGTGAGTTTGGTCGACAATAAGGCAATGCGGTTGCTTCAATCGAAGAGGCTATCTTTGTTGTTCGCTGCCGTGTCGAGTCGGCCTGTACACGATTTTAATTTTAGTCCCCGTTACATTTGAGATTTTATTGTGACTGTATCCTAAGTTATTGCGACATAATGCAGAAATGATTTCATTTTGCCTTTTTAGTCGCCATTTGTTTTGTAAAGAACACAGCTCAATGCCTATCTCATAAAATTCCCTATGTTTCGACCCCTTTTTGCCAAATTGCAATGCACAAGTTTTTTAATAAGAATATCATCTATACGAATACGAAGGCTCAGAATCGCTGAATTTTAAGAATAATATAAGGATAATGCAGAGCTCAAGTTTCGTGAAGATTGGGTTTTTTGTTTTGCATGAGTTTTTTAAGAAAAGGAAATAAGTGTGAGTTTTACTTTCCGATCTAGGAGTCAATACCTCTGATGGGACTCAGCAACTTTCTTCGGGCAGTATCAGTGCCACAATTTTTGTTATACGAATATAGTATTTACAAATACAATGCTAACATTGGCGAGATTTAACAATAATTTAGGAGTAATCTTCAAAAAATTAGGTATTCTTTTAACAGTGTAGGCATCGCAACTGCTGAGTGCTAAGACTGCATACAGGTGTCATGATATGGCCTTTCATTGTCCAAAATAGGCAGTTCTAACCGGTGGATTGGCAGTGCTGTTTTTTAATTGTCATCTTTGTTTCACAGAAAAGGTAGAAAACTAGATACTTGAAGAACGAAATCAGAGGTGTAGCCCTAGTTGGACAACATAAATATGTGGATAGAGGCAAGGTGTTGCCATTTTCCTTTGCTATCGACCTCTGGATTATATGACAACAAAGGGGGTAGATCTAATTTTTCTTAGGACAACCTGACTGGATACTATAAAAACGTCTTTTTCATAGGAAATTTTACTAAAGGCCATGTATTAAAGTGTCTTAATTTTTGGCGCCTTTTTACTTTTGAAAGTTTCTTAGAATTTTCTTAAGTCACTGAAGAAATTTGCTTTGATAACTAAAGCAAAAGGGAAAATTTTGTCTTTTGTATTGCCCATAAGACTTAGTGCATAAAATATACTGTCGTGGAAACTTGCTAAACCTGTGGAAGAAAAAAGGGGCTTCCGAAACTATGAAAGCTGGAAAAGAAAGTTCCAAAGCTTCTTAACTCTTTTCTTGTAGGTCAAAATGTTTCTTAAATTTTAGAGTGTCCAGTACTAGGTTTCTTATAACCTGTTTCTTATAAAAAACATGTACAAGGACGCTAAAAGCGTCATGATTGTCAATGACTTTTGTGAAAGAAGCCCCCTTTTGCAAAAAGATATGCACCCATAACCTATCGTATCTTGTGAGTGTCCCTTCATAACAGATGAGATGCCACCACGAATTCTGCAGTGCATTTAGTGTTAGCATATATATTCCTTGACCCATTTATAACACAAGGTGCCCATCCACTTTCTGCACATTGTTATGCTCTTTGTAGGGTTTTAGCCAAATGCTATGTACATTGGGGTGTCCGGGATGTATTTACCATGAAGATTTCATACCCCCAATCATTGCTAGTAAACAAATGTATGCATCCTATTCTACGCAACCCCCGTGCTGTCAATGGTCATGTTATGGTGTATTTGGGTGTTGTCATGGAGTCGTGTACACAATCACTCGGTCATGAAGTTGAGGAGAAGTTAGATTGGTAAACAAATATCACCTTTTACTTTGTAACCAAGAAGAAAATCTGCTTGTATCATGTATCACGAAGGCTGACAAATATGCACTGATACAGTCTTTTCGCTGTTTGTTGGAGATATCTGCACTTACTTCCGTCGAGCTTCTTTAATTTATTCCGCGAGAGTTCCTTTGCTTTTATAACGAATTCACGAACACAAAAATGAAAGACTATGTATAGTTATTGCCAAGTCTCACAACATGATATTCCATTTTTGTCTTGTCGAGTAACATACATGTGGCAATTATTAGAACCTGCAGGAACGTATGTTACACAAGTATACACATTTCTTGTTGCTAAGTAGAGGTGCAGTTTTTGCGTCTGGTCAAAAGTGATCCGGCAATATGTGAGCACGACCGCTATGGCAAGGGTGTTGTTTCTACAAGACGGTGTTGATACTTTTCCTCAGCTAAGCAGCAACTGATGGACTGAGTTCATAAGCAGACAGGGACGCCAACGCTGGGGGGAGCAGGGGGGCAGCTGCCCCTCCTGCCCTTTTCAAGGACTTATTTTATTGCAAAAATGTTTATAATGTGCCCTCAATAGGAACCTTGTCCCCCTGCCCTCGTTGCGGGCAGGCGTGCCTGAGGTGTCGGGCCCTTTCTCTTTATCTCTAATGGACTGATCACACTGCATAAACTAACCTGGGTTCACCTTAGGTTAAGACAAGCCCAAGCTAACATTTCGCAGCGTGAACCCTATAGAAGTACATAGAATTGCTCAAGACTTCCCCTGGCTTCAATTTAGATTACTTTTGAGCCAGTATAAACGCGAATCAGGATGGATCGTGCAGTATAGACAAAGCATTGACGTCATTTGTGAGGTCATTCATTTAGTATATACGCACAGAGGGGGAAGGGGCCAAACAAAGGTGTACGCTCGCACACAAGGATGGGGGACTGACACGTTCAAGTAGTACACAAAATGAAGTACAGCCGCTTTTTGTGCATATATTCTATAATGTTATGTTTATACACAAACCATTTGGGATAGTATATTGTATGTTAATGATATTTCGAAATTTTCCTTTGGAGATAGGGGGTGATCAGATGGATATACGTACATATTACGCAAGAAGGGGAGGCTCTGATAAGCTTACATATGCGTACGAGGGGAGAGGAGAGCAAATTTTCGCCACTTTAGTTCGTGTCAATGGTGCGTGCGCTTTAATGAATGACCCCTGTTGCATCCCTAGTCAGGGAAAGATCAACGCAAATCGTTTCGGGATCATTATCCAGTTTCTTACATCCATTGGCACAGTAGCGAAGGGCTACAATACCTTTGTACAAAGTATATCGGAAATTTAAGGCTGCTGTCTTGTCGGAATGTTATGAAGTTTGAACCACACTTTCCACTGTCGAATTGGAAGGCTGTATTTAGAGAAAATTATCGAAAACTTTCGCTTTAACCCAAGTCACTTGACACTGTGTCCCTACTTACATATTTTACTCGCAAACCTGCCCTCGGAGATCATATACTTTTCTCTTTCAATGTCTTTCATTTTGGATTTTTCTTCATACTTTTCATGCCTTTCAAGCTTTATTGTATATTCTATTGCATTATAGGTTGACCTTTATTAGTTTTATCCGACAAGAACTTGTTCTTAAGAAAAATTAATATATGCTGGAACTCTGCTTAGTGTTTCCGTTTTAACAAACACCAGGCATCGTCTTCCTGAGGGATCTCTCTCGCAAATTGAACTCTAATAAAGTTTCCAAAATAGCTTATATCTTAGAATGCAGTTCTTTGTAGATTAAATTATTCTGGTTTATGAATTTTTTATTTCATCGAGAATGACTTTATTTTTCTTTCCTATCCTCTATTTGGAGTACAATTGTGCTTGAACTTTTCTCCTAGTTCGAATTATTTTCGGCAGATAACGGCATAACTCAATAACGTACCAGTCAAAACAGATATGTCTTCTCGCGGAGGCCTTTGTCTTTGCAAACATCACTACCTGAAGACATGTGCTAAAGTTTTAGGTAATTTCTGGTGGGAATGAGGACAACCATTGGAAATGTTTTGAAACGACAGTAAAATCGTAGACATATCACAGCTTTTGGCAACGTTTTCTCTCCAACCCTGGAAGGAAGGATGAGGAAATACTTTTTTATTTTAAATGAAATCTGGCTCATGGCCTAGTAGTAAAGGTTCGTAATTTTTTGCCACATTTTGGATTTAGAAGTCCCTTAAATGTTTCTTGATTTAGTGAAAAATTGCAGTGAAAACCGAAATAGAACGTAAAATATTTTCTTTTTGTAGTGCCTATAAGGCTTAGCACATAAGACATGCTGCAATGGGAGCTTGTTAAATCCGTGAAGGAAAAAAGGGGTCTCAGAAACTCTGAAAGATGGCACAGAACTGTCTAAAATTTCTTGACTCTTTCTTTGTAGTTCTCAAAGTTTCCTATAGGCTAGGGTACTATTTCTTAGAAAAATTTTTTGTACGGCATTCCTGCTTTTGGTGGAAGACGACATATTGTAGGCAGTGATGTAGTGTGTCTTCTTTGTATCACCTAGGAAGGGGCGCACAGCAATATTTTGCCAACAGGAATCTTATGAAAGTTTGCCAGAACTTAACCAGCAGAAGCACTGGTAATGTACGTAGTACATCTTTAGATTTCTGAGATGTGAGTCATGAACAATGTTTTAGTTAATCAGTGTGCACTTAGTATGGGGTGGGTATGCATTGCTAGAAAATTTCCTTTTGATGACTGATATTTCATTGAGTACATCATGTCTATGCAAGTACGCCAAGCACCAAGGAAGACTGCTGAATTTGGATTTACGGCCCAAGGTTAGATAAGAGTGTAGCCCCCTCACAACCCCCACACAAGCTAAGTTTTTGAGCGTAGAGAGCTTGCTAAGGCATCGTTGCAACCATTACTGATATGAAAATACATCCCAGTAACATATTGTATGTAATCTCCTTTAGTTGTGGACACTTTTGGCATCGATTTTAGACCGTTTTAGTGACGAGAAAGAGAAAGCACCTGTAATTATTGGCAATTAATTTCCTTTGTGTGTCATAGGGGCGTTGGGTTGGGAACAAACAAAAGAGACTGGACACTAGATTACACTTGCCTCAAGTATTTATCACAAAACCAAAACATTCCCTTACGAAGGAAGCAAATTTGAACCATTTGTCGCCATAAAAGTCGTTGAGAGCGAGATGAGTACCATCAGATGATTGTAAGAGATACCAACAGGTACAGTAACCTTAAGTGGCTGACACAAAGTCCGCGTAGTCGAATCGGCCAACATCTCGCCACGTTCTGCAGTTGTTCAATGGACTAGCTATTTGGGCCTAAGCCACCGTTTGCATAACTGGGAACTGTGGTTTTGGAATCACATGGAGTAGGGCAAAGAGATTATCATAAGACCCATGGTTCGAAAACAACATATTTGGAAATTAAATCTGCTTCAATGTACAGGATTGTTGTTTTTTGTTCCGTCATCTACTGCCAAGTCTGATTGCGTTAAAAGTGGAATCTGTCCCGGAACTTTGAATACTGGCCTTCCCGCCTGTCGTTCCAATTGTGTATAGAAGCTCTGTAATACTGGTTTTTATTCCAAGAAACATCTCTGTAACCATTTAAATCAAGCACAGTTATATGTCATCGTTGGTTACTGCAAGTTTAATTTATCGTGCTAGAGTGGGCTACATTTGAAAGTGATTTTCTTTCGGCATCTCATCACAGAACTGAAAGGCCTATTAAAATGTCGTAAAGTCGCTATATCTGGATTAATCATTTTTCAACATGCCAGATTCAGAACCACCCGGACTCCCGGCACCAAGGGGTAGTGACAAAAAGTTGGAAAGAGCCGGATCAGTACGGACAATGCTTCAAGTTTATCTTCCGAATGGCGAAGTTAGAGGAGTCAAGTATGGAGAGTCATCTACTTTACAGGTTGGTATCACATCATTAATTCCATCAGGTAATCGATTAGTTGTTATTTGATTTAATAATTCATGTTATTTTTCTGTAAACTGAAACTGTAAACAATTGAAGTACTTATAACGACTTTGGCCCTCCCGGTTGTTAGTGTCGAAGGGTGCGTATAGAATGCATGACTTATTGTCAGTGTTTGATAAATTACTGAAAGAATTAAGGAGCCGAAATAACTTAACCAAGTATGACATCATATTGTCTTTTTGATGAGATAAAGGTAGCATCGATAAAAGCGTAATTGTTGCGAATTATCATTTTTATTCATGTGATGTGATACCGTATCTTTTGTTAAGCACACAAACCTATTGATGGGAAATCGTTTCTTAGTCATTGCTTCAGAGTTGAGAATGGATGTATGTTGTTTTTGAGCTGTGGTGCTAAGAGTAGCCGGTAGATACCATAGACAGTGGCCCTGGCATGCTCTAGATTTCATACCAGTACTACTTTATAAGCAGTCTATTTGTTTGGTATATATATTCTGCATGTGAGTGTATGTGTGTGGAAAGCTAGACTGGTTCTATGGGGGAAAGTGTTTTGAGAACATAGGATGGACTTTAATGGGCGGCCTTTGTTAAGACTTTGTTTTCAAAATCAACTAGTATTCACCAAGACTGCAATCTTTATTTGAACCAGAATGGGGAGAAAAAAGTTGTGGTCATTTAATGAATTACATGAAGAAAAAATTATGACAAACCATTTGTAGACTTACTGGTAGCTTATTTTGCAACATAGACAATTTGGACCCATTTCAGAATCCATCATCAGTATCAATGTTTAGAAAGTTTATTTATATATGCAAAGGGATGAGGCAGATGAAAAATGAATCAAATTGCTTTCTGCATTCTTTGTAATCCTCTGTTAATATCTCCCCTGTGCCACTTTGACTGCTTCCATCCTCATTTCCACCATTGCATGGAAAAGCCCAATTTGTGGTACTTCAAACAGCCTGTATCAGGTCCAATGTCTTGAGTTCCATGGCCTTAAAATGTGCCAGAATTTATCTTCAGTTTACTACTGCTAAGCTCTTGAGGACTGGAATAATACACCTTACAATATACTTGAGTTGCGAACACTAAATATATTTAAAGGCAACTGGAGATGTATCTGAAGAGCAAGACTTAAATAGAAAAAACCCCCTGGCAGAACAACTCTAAGTTGAATAGGTTAAATGCGTAGTAAATTTGCTTCCTTATATTTTTGTTTTAGGTTAAATATATTAGAAAGTTTGTTACTGTGATTGTTATGCTGAATGGTTAACTTAGTAAGTGTTGTTGGTTTTCAGTGTTGGTTTGCTTGCAAGGCATGTAGAAATATAGTGATTTTGTAGGCAACTGGACAAAAGTTCCTCAAAATGAATAGAAATTAATGGCATATAGTGGAATTGTACAATCAAAATAATTCTAGTGCTTGAAAATGAATGATTTTAAAGGAATTGCTACATGCACAGAGAGCATATATCGACAAAGTCTGGGAAAGCTCTTTCTCATAGCTCTTTGGGGTTGCCTCTGCTTTGTCAATATTAGATTTTGCTAGAACAAGAAGGTGCTGAAAAGTGTCTATTTTGTCATGGAGCCATTATGTGTATTACTGAATTTCAAGCATTGTTGTGAACAATAGGCCTGCTTCTCTTTATATACCACTCCACAGATTTCCATGTGTTGATAGAGAGCCTGGTAAGTGCAGCTCACTGTCTGAAATGAGGGATGTTATTGATAGCAGTTTATACTGGGATTTAAATTTCAGAGCAATTGCTCATTGACTTGTATTTTCGAAAAAAGTGATTTTTCCTGGATAACTTTGTAAGAAATGGATATGCATGTGCGCTATTATAAGGCTACATTAAGTCCTTTGAGTGGCCCAGGGTGTCTTGAATCTGTTCAAACATTGTCTCTGCATTTCTGCTTAACATTATCTAAAACTCAAGGTTGATTTATGGCTTACATATTGGCAGTTATAGTTGATTTTTTACAAACTCAACTGTCATCTTTGATCAAAGTATTCAGTCATGAAACACAGAAAGTGCTTGAATATGGCTTCTTGGCAGGGTTGGCCTGAAACATTGCAAACAGATGTAAGTCATAACCGGCCATATAGTTAACCAGCAGCAGTAGAATAGTTAACCTCTGTAAGCATGGCAAAAGAATCTGAAACTGTAGTTAGTTGGCAAGGCCTGTTGTCACAAACTTGCTGTCTAGCCATCTACTCTCTTAGCTTCTTTGCTTCAGATCCATGCCAGTCACTTTGATATCAGGAAATCTCCGATGGTATATTCTCTGTATTGCTTTCTTGCTTGGATAGGAGTTTGTGATTAGTCCATTCATGAGCTACTATCGTCCTTGAATGTCTTTTTTGTGTGCTAATTTGCTGTCTACACAGACAGTATGAAAATACGACAATCACATGGAATTTCAGGGAATATCTGTAGGCGAAAACGTGGGCTTGAACTTGAGACCTCTGTTACTCTAGAATTGCTTGGAATCTAGACGTACTTACTGATTAACGAAAGTGAGATCATTCGTAGACAAAAATCAGCATGCACATATTACTTTGAATAGTTAGTAGCAGCTCTAGACAGCTATGTTTTGCTTGCTATGATGTCATGAGATTTGGTCTACCATCGCTTTATTTTTTGAAAACACGGCATTGCTGTAGAACTAAGAGGCAATGGTTTTTAGTTAAGACTTACTCAACTGTGAAAATATTTGGGAAGACTTTTCAAAGCTGGATTTTCCAAAACCCTAGAATGTTGTCAGGCATTGTCTCAGTTCTCCTGATCCTTGTCTACGCGACTGATATGACAATATCGCTTTTTCTTGATAGGGCTTGTTTACAGCTTGGAGTATTTCCTCTTTTGATATTTAGGTTCGTTCATCCGTATTACTTTTTATATCTACAATGTTGATGGCTTTGTCTTAGTACAAGTTACATTTGTTCATAGGGAACCTAGCAGAGATAAAAACATTCAAAATCAAATAGTTCATTCAGGATTTTGTCTATAGTACGCACTTTTTTGATAAGAATACCTAATTTTTTGCCGAGCCTTAACAGTCTTAAGCTTTGCCGAGTTTGAGCCGGAAATTGTTCTTAAATTATTCTTAAATATCGGCTATTTTTGCACTAGTATTTGTAAAGATTATATTCGTATAATTAAAAGTATGTCACAGACATTCCCCGAAGACTTATTGAGTCACATTAAAGTGTAATGGCTTACAGATTGGATAAGTGTCACTCACACGTGTTTTCCCTATAAAACCTCAAAAGGCAAAAAGTTTAAGTCTCCAGGAAACTTCGGCCTTGCATTTTTCTTGAATTAATCGTATCTTTCAGCGATTTTGAGCCTTGATATTCTTATAGACTTTATTCTTGTAAAAGAACGTGTAGTGCAATTTCCTTAAATTTTCTGTCCTTCAACGCGAAGGTTCTCTATAGGGAGGTTACTTATAAAAAACACATATTCATGACATCATATAAACGTTCTGGCACCGACAGTGAAGGAAAGCTTTGGTTGGTCAAGAAGGCTGTGCTATTAGACTCCATGCCTACGCTAAAACTGAGTAGATAATACACATCTTTCCTAGACATTTTTATCTTGAAGGATAAGGGCCACGACGAGAACCATGGTGAAGAATTTCACTTTGCATTTTCATCTTATTTTGATCGACACTCCTTTTGACATTAACACTATCATTGACGAGTCATTTTAATCAGACTCTACCATTGACAAATTTCATTAGACGCTACCATTGACAATGGTTGTGTTAATGTCAAAAGGAGTGTGGATCAAAATGGGATGAAAATACGAAGTGAAATTCTTGACTATGATTCTCCAAAGCATATTACACTTTGTCTGTGGCATAACTAATTTAAGTGTACTGTGATGAAATGGTTTTGTGCAGTGATAAAACAGTGGAAGTGTGCTGTGAGAAAAACCACCTGGCTTCTCTCAAAAGTGTGTTCGCATGACCTTTGTAGCGAAAGTTGCTTTAATTAAGATATCAGTTGGAATATCATTAGGAATCGCTAACCGATGTTCATTCTATTAGCTTTGTAGATAACTGGTGTCGCACTCAGTGGAAGCAAAAATAGATGTCATAGTCTGACAGGCTTTTTTGAGGGCTCCACCCAATGCTCAATATTTTCAGCGAAATTTTCAGTGGGTGTGATTATACTGCTGCTGTCTTGAGTCTTGAACTTGCTCAAAAGCCGGCCTTATGTCTGACTAGAAATTCTTTCCCAGTCCTTGGCCGTTATTTATTTATAAGTAGAAATCTTCGTCTCAGATACGCAAATAAAGCCCTGAAAACCTACAGACTATATGTGCATTGCATGTCAACGAATAAATAATGTTGATTGGAGACTGGACTTGAGGATGAAGTTTGCTTACATTAATTGATATTTGATTCATATTTGCACAGAAATTCAGCATGTTAAATTGTACAGATATTTCAGTGTTGTTTGTGTGAGTTTTACACTCCTAATAAGATGCTCAAGTATATAAGAAGCTTGTGAAAATGAACTAAGACTGACATGAGCATTAACTTACGAAGCAGCAAGTTTACGCTTAGATGCAAAGTAAGGATAAGAAATTTGAAGTGTTTTGTGTTGTCAAAGTTGTTGTACGACTGTAAGATGTGGACTATAGGTAGAGTTTTGAGAAAAGAAAGAAAATTGATTTAGCAGTAATGTGGTCTTACGAATGTTGAGGATATCATTAGAAGATAAAGTTACAAATGATGAGGTATTGAGAAGAGCTGAAGTTGAGAGGGCTAAATGAAGTGTGCAAATCAAGTACAGTTGCATTTTAACTGATAGAATAGACGGAAAGTACAAACTGATAGATTTAGTAGAATTTCAAATGACAGAAGAAGCTAGAGGTTCGTGGTCGCTAACGTTGCAAGACAGGCACCTCGGTAGATAGGCAAATCATAGTGGAAACGCTGGTGCGATTTCTGGAGATTACGTAAATGTGAACATTGGAACTTAGCCAAGTTCATTGCAATCGTGGTAAATATAGACTTCAATGTATCCATGTGATATGATATCTTGTGACGTGTCTAGCTTAGGATCACGTTATCAAAAGTGGAAATCAGGAGTTAAGTGATTGCAAAGTCGATAATATAACCAAGGTTCAGCGTGGCTTCAGAGCATTGTTTACGAGACTGGGTTACAGTGGACGTACAATCCTGTGCTTGGTTTCACATCCGATAGCGGCATTCCTGATTTCCAAATCACCTCTCTCGTTTTGGGGGATTAGTGCACTGTTCTATTCATAGTCACCATCCATTCACACTTCTTCTTGTCTTCTATATATGTCAAGATTCGTGTGGAAGATAGTCACAAAAAACTCAGCCATTATGGCTCATGCTCATAGTCCGCGACATCGTCCGCGACATCACTTCCTAGCGTAGCGAGATCTGGGTACTAGCGTTACTGATAACTTATAAACATAACCACGTCATGTCACTTTTACGTCATAACCCTCTTCACAATTCAAGGTTTCCTACTCTTATTTGTTTGTTTTATTTTTTGTACTTGTGATCCAATTTGTTTGTTTTATCTTCATTCAGTGCTGAATGGATTTCTCGGTTGTCCCGCTGTTTGTCTTGTACTATGCAAATTTTTTACACTTGTGTACGCCAGTTTCGCACCTGATCTACAAATTTAACTTCTGTTCAGTTCAATTCAGCTCAGTCCATTTGAAAGTTAGCACGGAAGGCAGAAAAACAAGAGGCGCCACTTACCGTGAAAGGGATATTTCTCCAAAGTACAGTTTTTCGAAAAAGAGGTTTTAGTTATTTTGCTTAATATAGGGATTTGTGCCCCTTGTGCCCCTAATATTCAGTGCGAGACTAGAGGCTAAGTTTATACTTGAAAGTAACCTCTCTTTCATTAGTGAGAAATATGCGCTTTATATAGAGTTACAATCATGTGATGAAGCATGTGCTCCTTTTACACCCATTCTGATAGCCTTGGATTTTTATTTTGGCATTTATATTGTTTTGCTTTACATTGTAGAGCATTATCGAAATCCTTATTAAGAAACTTGGTGCAAGAATATCCGTTGCGGAGAAATACTACGCCCTGCGGTTGGAGCATGAATTGAGTAGGGAACACTTTTGGCTGAATTCGAACGTGCTTATGTCGGAAGCGAAAACGAGGCATGAAGACAGGGTTGGAAAAGAGGGCTGGAGGTATGTATGTTTATTCGTCAGATGTTTAGAGCAGAAGGGTATCATTAATTGCGAAAGTAAGAGCTGCCATGGTTAATCTTGGTGATCAGGAGTTCCCTCACCCTATTTTACCGTCATGATTCATCATCACTATCATTATCATCATCATCATCATCATTATCAGCTTTATCATCATCACCAGTCCACATGACCTTCATTGTAATCACCATCATCATCATCATGATCATCATCATCATCATCCTCATCATCATCATCATCATCATCATCATCATCATCCTCATCATCATCATCATCATCATCATCATCATCATCATCATCATCATCATCATCATCATCATCATCATCATCACCACTATCATTATCTCCATCACTATCATCACCAACATTATTTTTGCTGCTATTCCAATAATTATTTAATATTATTATTTAAAGTAGTACAGACCTTGCTGTGAAAAGTTACAAATGTAATGGAACCTATTTCTGTGCTAAGGCCCAATCGTCATTAATCATTAATCATCAATCATTACTTGTTCTGTACTTAGTACGTCTTTTCTAGGTTTGCTCTCAGAGTTCGTTTCCTGCTGAAGGACTTGAAAGAATTTTATAAAATCGACAAAGTCACTTATTATTTTTTATACGACCAGGTAAGACGATCCCTTTGTCATTATGTTAAGCTATAAAGTCTTTGTGATTTGAAAGGTCGTATTGATCTTTTTGGCCCAGAAAGTCATATATTTCTCTTTAGTTCGCAGGTCATATTGACCTTCTTGGTTCAAAAGTCATATATGTCTTGTTAGTTCAAAGGTTATATTGATCTTCTTGGCCCAGAAAGTCCTATTTCTTCTTAGTTCACAGGTCATTTTGATGTTCTTGGTTCAGAGTCGTATATATCTTCTTAGTCCAAAATACTTATACCTGTTTCTAGTTAAAAGGCCATATGTTTTCTTAGTTCAAAAGTCAGTGTTGCGATAGGCCAGATGGGGTGGGCGACCGGGAATGGTAAGCAGCCAGTTCCTACCGCTTCACAATCTATGCTACTGTTCGTTATTTCATGACATTCTCAATACCAATATCAGTGAGTGTCATATCTTTCATTCAGGGCCTTGCTTTCGTTCATGCCCATCTTGTTATTGCTGTATTGACATTCTGTGTACACAGTTTGTTTTATACATAGTCCTCTCAGTACTATTTTCAAGACCGATATCAATTTTTTCACCCTTTTGCTTTTGAATTTTAATATTTCCTCATTGGTACCTACTGCATGTACTTTATCACACTTATTTTTTGTAATCGTTAGTCCCAGATTTGTATTTAAATGGGCCTGACTTCGAATCATGGACAATTTGTAAAGGAAGACGTGAAATTCGAATCTGCATAATTCCCTCCGGGCATTTTTCTGCAAGTAATGGAGAGAAATACTGATGCCAAAGACGAACCCAGATGCTTTCCTCTAATTCAAAGCTTATTGCAATAGTTAACGAGTGGATTGAATTAGTGTTCCTTTTTTTCCAATCTTTAAGTTTGAGTTTGAATTTTCCAGGTGCGGAACGATTATCTGAAGTCGGTGGCAAACACAATTGACACTGAAACTGCTTTCCAGTTTGGAGTACTGGAAATGAAAAGATTTTTTAATAATATGCCTCAGGCAGCACTGGACAAGAAATCGAACTTTGAATTCATCGAGTAAGTTTGTTTTCATGATGTTTGATAACATGCTGAATTTCCGATTGCCAATTTCTGATTTCCAGGAACTCTGTTCGGTTCACTGGAATCCACACTTCATGAAAAGTACGTCTCTTGATGTGGGAGGGCGTAGTGAAATTGAGGTCTATGGTAAGGACTAAGTACTTTTTTGTGCATAGGAATGAACTAATTTCAGTGGACATAAGAAGTGCTTTTTTGGTGATCTTTCAGCCTGCACACCTATAAATTTCCCTCTGCATATTCAAGATCTCGACCATTTGTCCTACTTTCCAATGGGGTTACAAATTTAGTAGGATACTTAGTTTGGTTTGACAACCAGAAGTACCTTTCTGCAAGGCTGTTTTCTAATGGACATGTTGTGAAGATGCAGCTTGCACAACACACAGTGGATTGTACCTGGCGGGCTTTATCTACCTGGAATCAAACTTTGCTACTCCCCGATGTTTACACATGACATTTGGTTCACCAATTTTCGCCAATAATTTCATGCAGTTGGAAAACCAAACGACCCTTTTTGTTACTTACAAACAGTATCTCGTAACTGAACGTATAAAATGTTGTAATAGATTCTTAACTGCGCGCCATTTATCAGTACTTCTGTCTCTAATACCGGTTTAAAATGCACCTCAATTTATCGCATCGCCTTGTCACACATGATGAGTGACCTGGTTGTTGATTTCCCCCCATTGCAGAGGCATTGCTAGGTAGCAACTTTTGGTAATTTTCAACAGAATTTGAAAATCTCGTTATTAGTTTACTAGGCTAGTATATTGCACTTATATGTAGTCTATCTTGCAGCTTCGTTGCTTTGACAATAGAGTTGTAATGGCGGTTGTACTGTAATTATTTCACCCTGAATGAGGATTATCAGCAACCGTTACTCGGTGTTGTTTGTTACTAAGCCTTTTCTTAGTTGCATCTTTTTTCTCCTGTATGCATGTCTCTTATGTTTATCTCAATTATGATTATTTATCTGTACTTAGGCAACGATCCTTTTGATATTCCTGCTTTTCTTGTCCTTTATTTATCTCCATTGATTTATGATTCTTTGAGGTTTTGATAACAGATTCATGGATATCAATGGCAATTTTGTAATACGGGAGTGGCATTCAACAGCCTAGTTTGTATTGAGACGCCGCTTTCAATTCGTCAATACAATAAAGACGATATACCAAGTGCCACGTTTTCAAAGAACCCTCGTCTCTGTTTCACTATCACTTTAATTTTCCGTGGCAATGCGCATACCGTGCATCACTGAGAAGGGATTATATTGGGATTATTCGATAAAAAGATTCATCTCTTTGTTTGCATGATTGGCGTAAAAAGCGAATGTTTTGAATCATGTCAACGTTGGAATAATTCTTGTTTTTTATGTGTAATAACTATTGCTTTTCTATAATCATGATTTTCTTTATTGCACTCTTTCTTCGGCCCGTAAGAAATGCTCTTCTGGAGGACGGTAGTTTAGCTTTTTTGAAATGTGCTCAGTATCCACATGCCTTTATTCATTTCAGTCTACTCTGAGATTCAGCTTGATTTGTCCTTAACTTAAACACATTAATTTTTTGTCCTCAAATGGCTCAATGGGAAATTCTAAGCCTTTGAAATAGACATTCCCATTTGTTCTATAACGTTTATATAATATATTTTTCCTTATTTTATATGTCATAGTGGCCATTATTTTTCCTATACCATTACAATCTTTAGGTATCAACAAAATTAATTATAAACAGATTTTCATTGATCAAACAAAATTATTTGAGTTAACAAGACCCAGCTGTTTTTCATATCTTTTAATTTTCATAATATGAATCTGGATAACATGCAGTCGAATATATTATTTTCTTTTCTTTTTGCAGAAGAGAATTCGGTCTTGGTCGATTTCTACCGTCCTCTATAATAGAAAATTTAAAGGTATGCCTGTCATTCTTCCCAGTGGCCTATTGTTCTTCTCAGATGCTTGGGTTGGCGATTCTGGCAGAGTTGGCAGCGGAGATTTATCACTGTTTTCCATACATAGTTTTGTTTCTCAAGTTGTAATTGATAAAGAAAACACGCTTGTCTTTTCCTTATTGTCTATCATCAATGTTTATTCTCTTTGTTTCAGAGTAAAGACATACGAAAGAATATTCAAAAATATTTCAAACAGTTTTCTAATCTTACCGAGGATCAATGTATCAGCGAATTTTTTGAACGACTTTCAAAGTTGCACAGATTTGATTTGGAAGTTTACAGATGTTCACTAGGGGTGAGAGATTCACATGTTTCTTATTCCTATCCCGATAATCATGGAAGCTAGGAATTACATTAAACCGCCATTTTTTTGCCAAAAGCGTTGCATTTCCTTCTATATACTCGAAAGTAGGGCACTCAAAAAGTCCTTGTTTCTTGTCCTCGTATTGTCAATTGAAGATCTCTTAGTTACTCTAAATTCGTAGAATTTTAAGTAGTTTTTGTTAGATATTAGGCTTTGTGCAATTTGCAGTTGTTAACGGTATATCTTCTTTCCCATATATTGTAGACT
Source organism: Mastigias papua (assembly GCA_964019165.1). NCBI lineage: Eukaryota > Metazoa > Cnidaria > Scyphozoa > Rhizostomeae > Mastigiidae > Mastigias > Mastigias papua. The sequence goes on along the minus strand of OZ025281.1, from coordinate 1,554,633 downwards.
GGCTGGTCGATAACTGTGCACGCAGTCATTGGGCCAAATGACGGCATTAGCTACAGAGCACAGGAGGGTACAATAGTAAGTACTATCTTCAACTTTCAGTTGTTTTACATCCAAGACTTGTATCCTATATGATGCGCGCGTTCTTATTGGCTTAATGCAGGCAAGTAAGAGAACACGGAATGAAAAGGGTATCCCCATGCTATGAAGAATCAAAGAAGACATTCCCCATATTGTGAGGAATGGAAAAGGGTATTTCCCATACTGTGAAGATGAAATGGTATTCCTTGTGTTATGATGAAGACAGCCTATCTTTGCTCTGAATGAATAGAAGCACACTGGACTTTTATTAGAACATTCAATCACCTTTTTTCATCATTTCTTTTAATTTAGTGACTATTTATACACGATACACCTCTCAACAACTGGAAAATAAAGCATTACAGAGAAAAAAGTTAAGAGAAGAATTAATATACAACATAGATATGCTGCTCCGCCAAGGGGTTGTGTTTGGGTCCTGTAGGTTCAAGGGATGCGTATTAGAACCTTTTTCAAAATCAGCGATTGATTCTTGTTCTGGTACGTGGTCTGGGGGATGATTCCAGTTTTTGACACAAGAGAAATAGAAACTTCACTTTGCATACTGTAATCTAACTTTGGAAATGTGCAGGTCTCCTTGATTTCCGGTTTATACTCTGAAATCATGGATCTTTCAATGAATTTATAACGAAGAGTTTCAGACAGAGGTCATACATAAGCTTATATGTCATGACACCTTAATCCAAGGAGATTAGAGACTTTACACTGAGCCATGTACAACTCCAGCTATCGTATTGGACTAGCAATTTTCCGCAACTATTCAATGGGCCATTCCACTGTTTGGCGACACCGGGGAGTTAAATGCAGTTAAGAAAAGAACTGCTCACTCTACCTCACTAAGCCAACAGCCCCGGTTGAGTGGTCTATATCAGGCACTCCCAACGTACAGAATCGTTTATGGGACTAACCTGTGCCTTTGTTTGGTACATTTGACTTGCAAGGATTTTTTTCATGGGACTCAATCCGTGCTCTTTTGCATTTCAGATAACACCGATGGCAGATTTTAGTCAGATTAAATCAATACAGATTTCAAAGACTGGTTCCCAGCATAGCAACGCACATGGAAAAGTAACGATCACGCTTCAAGTTGAAGGTGCTAATGAGGTACGTTCGATTCTCCCTCTGTATTTCGCTGCCGCCATTATAATTTCGTATTTCGTTGCCGTCATTATGATTTCATATTTCGTTGCCGCCATTATGCTTTCATATTTCGTTGCTGCCGTGATGATATTTAGTATTCATACGTCACGTGTGTATGGATATCATACCACAGACCGTAAATGCTTAAACTTCATTCGCAGGATTGATTTATCAGCCAAAGTTTAGGCTTTTGCCCCTACCATATTTGCTCTTCTCTGGCAATTTCAGAGGAAGGTTCCGAAAACGACAGAAGCCTCGAAACCTTTTTAAGTTATTACTTATTTCGACAGGAACGATGTTTGTTGGATGTGGAATTCATTGAATTGGAAATGATAACTTTTCTCAGAAATTCCTTTCTTTTGTTAATCATCATGCCCATTTTTAAGCACAAGGCAGATTTTCAGACCATGGCTGTGCACTTATTTCGGCTCTGATATCTCATGTGATACAAGTTAACCTGAGGTTGCATGGATGGCAATCATCTTGGGATATTTGTTTCCCCAACAACTACTAACTGCCCAAAACCATATACCAATATATTGCATTTTGTGGCATAGACCTCAATGTTACTGCTTTAAAATCGACCTTTAATGTTTTGATTTTCATGTTGGGATTACTAATGCTTTCATAATTTTCCATCAGCCGCTGACTTTTACAGTCGGTTCATCATTAAAAGCGACAGAAATGAGTGAGCTAATCGACGGTTATTGTAATATGTTTGGTTATGCAAACAGCTCACTCATCATCAATAGAATCGGTAAGTTAAATCAGTACGCCTTTGGTAAGTTGGTATGCTTTCGATTATGTTTTGTTTTTAACTCACCGATACTTGAATGTTGATTGTGGTTTGTTTGTGATAGAGGACCTTTGCATAATGGAAATAGATCGTATTCTGGAGCTGCAAATCTTAAAGACTGAGCAATTAGAAACGGCCTACATGTGCAGTTCTGTTTTGAAATCATGCTGCCGTGATCAGCAGAGCTTAGTTTTTTGCGCATTGATCCATGGGAAATATATGACGCATTGTTATTGATTGATGGCGATTTGTTGCTATGCTACGTCTCACGTTTGAATCCAAAACAGTTCTAGTCCGCGCGCAATGTTTTGCAGCAGCAAAATGCCATTTTGCGAGATACGAAAGTTTTGGGGCGGAATGGCCAGGGCAGCCGTGGAAGTTATTCATTTGGTAGTCCCCGCCCTCCCTTAGAAGTTTTAATCAATTACTGGTGGAGTGTTAGAACTGAGAGACTTTTTGTATGGAGATCAAATCAACGATGTCTGGCTTTTTCATCTGATAGACCGTGCCTAGATGGGGAAGCCTTGTTTTTAGTTTGATTGTAAATATTAGTCCTATAGCATTTAAGCTGATCGCTTTAATGTGAACCACGCATAGTTCGCCTACAGGTTGAAAGGGATAATGTACAAACTCATTGTCTTGGTAGATGAACAGAGTCATATCAAGTTTGCTGCTCCATGAAGTTAGTTTGTGGCCACAGTCATTGCATTCAACGGGGCACTAGTACTTTCTTGTAGGCTGGATCTTGCCTGCGGGCGGAGGGTTGCCCTTACTCTATCGGTTGAAATCTTTCCAACCTGTTAGAGTGTTGCACACCCTCTTCTGACTTCGGATGCCCACTGCCACTTTATGGAAACTGGCAACCTTTGCAATTGATGCGAAACTTTTTATGAACACTTCTGATAGCTACTTGGTATCTTTGGGGATATGCATTAATTTCGCAGAAACGCTAACGTATAACGTCTTTCACTTAGTATAACAGGAGATCAATAAATTGAATTTGATAATTCTTGACAATTATAAAACTGAAAATTGAAAATGAAATTAATATATAGATTAAATATCAGATCCGATAGACTTTGAGAAGAAAACAGTACTTTTATACCTAAATGTATTTCACAGTTAAAAGGAAATCAGAAATACTTTTAATCGAATAGTCGACAAACGGCCTATCTCCACTTAATTTCGTATTTCGATCGCAAACTCATTGTTCTTCTTGCATACGTGAACATTCTGCGATTTGCGAACGTCCACAGATTTGGACTGGGAGCAATGAGTTTGCATTCGAAATCTGAGATCAGGATTGGGCCTTATAAAGCCTATTATAAACAAAGCTAGACCGTATGTCATTTATGTGTTTTTAGAAGAAACATTTACCTTTATTAATTTAAACAGAAAATCAACATTGATCAACAGTTTCAAATTCGCTTGGTGTGATAATTTGTATCGCTTAAACTGTAGTGACATTATACTTATAAATTCATCCATACACTTAGTATATTAATGTATCTTTTAACGTTGTAGCTTCATTCTTATATATGATCTGAACCAAGAGAAGAATACTTAATAATTTTTATGCATAAGTCACTTAAAAACATTTGTATTCCTTGTGATTTGTCATGATCTGGTCGATAAATTGTTAATTTACAATTCTTGAAAGATCGAAGTGTTTTGAACAGGCTCCATATTACAATACATCCCTGCATTGCCTCCAAGGCGTCAAAGTTTCACCTCGAGTAAGTAGCGTACGGTTTTCGATTTAAACATCTAAACTCTGGTGATTTGTAATTATCTGATAACACTTTATATTATCGTTGTCTGGTAACTTCTTCTTTATATAAATATATATATATATATAAAATTTGTATGACGAATATTTATTTATTTGATAATGTATGTATATATATATATATATATATATATATATATATATATATATATATATATATATATATATATATATATATATATATATATATATATATATATATATATATTATATATGTAAATATCATATTGATATGATATATTTTTATTTATTTGATAATGTAATGAATCCCTGTTGATTGTAATTAATGTTTGATATATAATTTTTTCATTATTTATCTAAACTAAATACACGATGCCAATGTTTTTCTTGCCATCGTACATTGGTAAATTTTTTTTAATTTTTACCGACTTACTGAATTAAAAAAAGCGATAACTCACGTCGTATGTTCCAAGTCATTTTTGCCAAGAGGGTTTTGTACATAAAAAACCCTTAATGTATTTTAAAGCCTGGTCTAAATATATATAATTCATTTGTTTGGTCTGCAGTTCTCTAAATCGATATTTTAATGCTTCTGGATTTAGTTCTTCATTTAAATCCTTGATTTTTAATCCTCTCAGCTTTCTATTGTTTACTCAAATCGTATAAAACAAGAATCTGGCAGCATGTTTTATGTTTAAATATTTTTTTATTAAACAGTAAATATTGAGACACAGTTCTTTGCCATACTGTGTAAATCAGTTGGTATATATCAAATATTGGAAGCGATTTCTGTGTCATGTTTTGGCGGCAGTTTGATTCTAGTAGCTTCTTACGAAGAATGGTTTTGAGTTTGAACTTACTTGCAACATCATTTCGGTTGGGAGGCGTGATTCCGTGTATTTACAGGATTACTAATGCTCTTCACCCAGTTGTAAGGCCTCACTTATATGTGAATTTGAGTTACACTCGTGCGACCTAGGAGAGCTCTGACAGCTTGAATAAATTTGTCAATCCTAGGTTTTAGACGTATGTTCAAAGTGGTTCTGTAGACCAATATAGTTTTATAAATTAGTTTCTAGCTATACAAAGTTTGTGAACTAGAATTCACATCTTGTAAATTCACAAACTAGTTATACAAAGTTTGTGATCTAACCCAATCTCTGAGAATGTCTGCGAGACTCGGGCGCTTGAGTGTGGCTTCGGACAACCAAATACCAGTTTCATTAAAATGATGTGCTTGAGTATTCAAAACGTTATAGGAGCAATTCACCATGCTCAGTATCTCATCTGCTCTGTTGAAGATATCTAGTTGCACCTCCATCTCGAGTGATCGCTTGGGTGCTTGGTCGCTGCCCCATGGAGCTGTGATTGGGTAGCCAGTGAAGTCATTTATTGGAAGAAAAAGGTTTGGCACTAAAGAAAATATATTCACAGATCCTATGGCCTAAGACAATTACCCCCAAGCCTTTGTCACTCCCCAGCGCATATATTTTGTATGTATAACTAGCTTTAACTTTTTGCGATGTTCTTTTCAAGACAATTTGTTAAATTCGAGTCATGATTTTTCAGATTCCACAAGGTCTCTACCGTCGTTACCAATGCCTTGGGATTCAAGGTACACACACACTTATTTCCTTACAATATTCATATGTTACTCTGTATATAATGCATTGCGTTCGACCTTTATAGCTGTACTGCGACAGTGTTACCGCATCAAGTTCTCCATGATTAACGCAAAATTTTCAAACTAAATTCACGAATCTTGAAAACGAAGTTATATTGCAAGTAGTAGCTTATTCCTTGGTGGGAAGTTTCACTTCAAAACAGCTAGTAGTCTTTTAGAAAGGTTTGTCCTGTAAATAAATGCACAAAGCCACTAGTTTTTATTTACCAGGGTTTCTTTATTGCCCTCGTTGCTAATTATTGCGTTTTTTGTCCACCAAGGAAACCATAATTGCTTTATTTGGTCCTTGCTGGGCAGAATTTTGGCTAGATATTTACAGTGGCTACCGTTCGGGTTAATAAGCTCAGGGGTTTACTCAAATTTCAATTTCCACCCTGAAGCCAACTATTTATTACAACCGGGTTTTTTGTATTTTTGCTATGTTTCAGATCTATTTCACTCGAATGAGAATGCTCATATGAATACAAGCCGTATTTGGGAATCAAACCTGACATTGCTCTTAAGTACACTACACTCCCGTCACGAAAGTATCCGGACGGTTTCGAATTTGGTTGTGAATACGCTATGAGAAAAGTTTGTGTACAAATTTCAAAACCAGTTGTCCTAAAAACTCTTGTATGGATTGTCTCTAGACTTTCCTTGAAACCCCTTCAGCCTTTCGACCTACATGTTATCCAGCAAGCATGATTTTAACAGCATGTAAACAAACGCTATAAGAGTATCTGGCTTGACTGTAACGATCAAAACGAAAGAACTGATTTACGAATAGAGGTTAGGGATAGTGTTCTAATCATAATAGCGGAAAGAAACTATCGTGTGCACACATGGGAACTGTATCATCTGCGGACCAAATGTGGCCCATTGCTTAACCCTGACCGACCGATGAAACGTTGCTTGGAATATCAACGTGTGTTAGTTCATCTCTTTTCATGCATAAACCAACGCTGCATTGTTTGATTTTAAGGTTTTATTTTCTTTTTGTACTCAAAATGTTCAGTTTGTATGGTATAGAATTGAGTTCAATCTGTTTTGCCCCTGTCCTCCTTTGTATTTTTCTGTCTGACGTGACCCCATGGAGATTTGCCCATCCCCTTCTCTAGTAAGTATAGTATATAAAGTAGTTTTCTGTTTTTACAGCAACAGCAAAACTGTACGAGAGTCTACCATGGTCAGTTTGGTTGATCAAAAGAGACTAGCTGTTGCCACATCACCGACTAGACGAGGTTTGAATGGAGGTGCGTTATATCTACTCTGTTTCTCCTACTCTACTTTTTGCAATGCGTTATTGTCACCTTCTGCAATGAGTTTTGAATTAGATCGCTATGTAGATGTAGGGCAGGTCTCTGTGAATTGGTGAAAACTAGAACTGTTACCCTCAGTGGTTTACCGGAGATGATGATGATGAATTCTCCACAATTCCTGTCTAGATCTCACAATGTTGAAATCCAACTTGATGCCTTCAGGTCTGTTTGGTCTTGCCTTTTGTTGCCATGTCCACTTTGCATGGTATTTTATGGCTGATAATGTGATGCAATTCGCGTGTGACCGATTGTTTAGACCGAAAGGTCGATGGTTTAAAAGATCTATGGCTCGAAGCACGCCTCGGGCAATGGCCTGGATGGCCACTCCTTTCTCGCTCGCGCCCCACTCTGCCGCGAATGGGAACCTGATTGGAGCAGTAGGGAACTAATGGCATTTATGATAAGATCTGGCCACTCTATACCGTGAGGCCAATTGGTCATTGTAGGTGTCTTCTCTAGCGGTCACCTCGCAATGTATTGAACCTCACACGGGACTAGCCTTTGCTGTGATGCGTTTGATATGGTTTGACAGTAAGGACTTCATTATTCATCTGACAGCCTTCCAACATCCCATATGCCGTATATCTGACTCCTGTTATATCCGTTTGGTTGTAGCACGTATATTTTTCCTTACAGATTTCAATGATTATTCCGAAATTGATTGCCTTGATGAAGATTATGCTGAAGTCTCGCAATGTAAGTTGGGAACTTTTTGGGAGCTTTCCATAGTCCTTACCTTGGTCACGGTACCATTTTTTTTAATACACCTAGAATCTTCTTACCTTTACTAACAGTGATACTTTTAGGTACTCCGGCAGTTTAAATATATAGTTGTTTTATTTTGGTAACACTTGAGAGATGACCAAAGTACAAATTGTTTCATTCTTTATCCACTGAGAAATAAATTCAACCTGGTCGCCAATCAATCCTTATGATGGATACTTCAATAATCATTGTGTACTTAACTGTATAAAGAATATATATGTTTTATATGTATATGTGTTTATATGTTTATATATTTTTTATATATGTTTTGTTTTAAAAACTTGCACCTTGGCTACTAGAAGTACTTCATTGCTTAAGAACATGGACAACTCCATATCGAAATAGTAGGGTTGTCATGTGTTGATCTTTACTATAATGCAAATATAACTCACGCTGACTAAATTGGTGCTTTTAGTATAATGAACATTCTCAAGAACTTCTGACATCCTTTTATGAGTAAACAACTATTTATTTTTGTTAAGCTGTTTATTCAAATTGGCTTAGTATGTTTTGAAAACAATCTAAGCTTCATTCCTTGCTTTTTTAGCAAATGATTACGAAATACCAAGAGATCGGCTAAACTTTTGTGAAATTATTGGCCAAGGACAATTCGGTGATGTGTTCCGAGGGACATACGCAAATAAAGTGGGTTTTGGTTATATTTTTTAATTATGGTTTGACAATTTAGCAAGAGTTCTTTGAAATGTTGTAGACTGAAATAGGAATCTAAAGTAATCCGACTGAGTTCTTTGCATAAAATCTGCCATATCAAAGCTGAGATTTTGTTAAATCCGACAAAATCTTATCATAATCTATGTACAATACTTAGAGTTCAGGGATCTCATCAGAATCGCTTAGAAATTCAGCGAAAGTTGAATATATGAAATCTAGCAAGAATCATGCTATTATAATTAAGATTTGAAACTTTGATTTGGATGGATGGCCTAGATTTAATGTGTATTTCTTGGTTTTTTCTTCAAGAACGATGGATCAACTCTAGAAGTCGCCATTAAAACATGCAAACTTAGCAATGAAACGGATGATAAAGGCAGAACAGATAAATTTTTGGAAGAAGCGTGTATGTATTCAAAATTTAGTATTGTTTGTGAAAACAATGTTTTAATGATTTTCGACCAGATTTTAATCTCCCAGCTATTTACAGGGTTGTTAACTGACAGTAAATTTAGGTATTGTCTCTGTGTGTACCATTTGATTAGTGAAAAATTAAGAATTTCCTGCCGGACGCAGGGTCCCACTAACCATATAAAATGAGCTATAATTGAAGGGCATGAAAGGAGAAGTTTTGGAGTCATCTCTTTTCATTATTCGGAATATCATTCGTGTTTACTCGCCAACGATGCCAATGATGCCATGTGTTTGTATTTCAAGCGCCTTGAGTCACTCTTGTATTGATTTTATTGATGAATTAAAATCAATATTTGTATCAATAAATGATATTGATATCAATGCAATTAAATCATCAATCATAAATTACAAACTTGCTTCCATGGGACCCTCTTGCATATATATTGAGACACACCTTTGGGACTTTTGTTTTTCTCTTACAATTGTTTGTGTTCTTCAGTTTTAATATGTAGTATAGATTTCTCGTGTATTGCATTGTGAGTGCCATTCATAGCAGAACTCAGTGGCCCTGTGTCTTTTCTGGCTATGAATGGCAAACTGTATTGCAAATACAGTGTTGGTTTTTAATATTCTTATAAACAAAAATACTACTCTTGTATATGAGCCTACTGTGTTTACAATCTTATAGTTATTATGATACCTAATTACAAGCAATATTGTTGTATTGTTTGGCCATTTTTGATTTGGCAATCACATTCCTTTTAGTAATAATGAAGCAGTTCGAGCATCCTCATGTCGTTAAATTGATCGGCATTGTATCAACAGAACCTGTTTCAATTATAATGGAACTGGCACCTTTTGGAGAGGTAAATTGCTTTTGATCATTCGTACTCTTCATTCATATTTTTCATTTATTTGTCCATCATGCTTCTCTGCCATTCAGATTTCCACAAGATGCATAATTCTACTTGAAGAAGTTATTTTACTTTCCATTCGAATTGAAAGGGGCCCTACTTCGTTACAAGGGCTAGCAGTTCGTCTTCCCATTGGCTTTTTCGTGAACATATTACGAGCACGAGAGAACTTAAGCTCTCCAGACTGTGCATTTTGCTGTGTGCGTGGTGGTAACTACCATGTCATACAACAGAAGACTATGTAGTACAACAGAAGAATATGTAAACTCATATTGCTATCCTTTGTTGTATGACTTTACGGTAAAATTCGAGCTTCTAAAGATTTCCCAGCTTCTCGCCCAGCTTCTGGTTGAGCTTTTGGCTGAGCTTCTGGTTGCTTTAGCAACATTGAAGTAAAGAATATAAGTCACAGACAAAATTTATGCTTCGCACAAGCGAATATGTATAGAACAATTAAAAGTTTTCTTCTTTTTTTGCGTATTTTTGAATGGAAATATTCAGCTACATTTGTCTTTTCCTGCACCGTCATAAAACAGAATTTGTTTCCTTTCAGTTTTAATTGGTCTCTACAAACTATCCGTATGATTAGACAGGATTCTAGGTCAGCACTATGACATAGCGCAACAAAAATTATAAATCCATCTTCTCAAGTCTTCAGTTCATCTATATATATATATATATATATATATATATATATATATATATATATATATATATATATATATATATATATATATATATATATATATATATATATATATATATATATATATATATATATATATATATATATATATATATATATAATTCTATTTTTGTTTCATCATATTTACGGAGGCTACAATTGACAATTGAATTATGAAAGTTATGCTGGGTACGCATCTTTCCAATATTTGTCTCATATTTATTTCAGTTACGATCCTATCTTCAAACGCAAGGGAGGAGGATAGAAGTAGATACCTTGATTATGTTTGTATATCAGTTGAGCACGGCCCTGTCATATCTGGAAAGTAAAAACTTCGTTCATCGGTAAGTTCCCCATTTATATCCTTTATGCTACACTCTCCTCATATTATATGCTACGTTAGGTTTAAAATTTGTCAAGATTAAGCCCTGGAGATCTGGCCTCTTGAATATTCATCGCACACCTACTGGAGGACAGAAAGTGAAAAATTATACTTGTGCCTTCTTATAGGAAAACAGGAAAACAGTCACACTATTTGTACGTTTTACCTGTTGAATTGCTTTTGCATTAGAATCCAAGTGCAGTCGTTTTCTCTTTCATTTTTGGAGTCGAGAATGGTATCCTGTCACTGCCCATCGATAGTAACAATTCTCTCTCTCCTTTTTAAACATTTAGCTACAACAGCAAAACTTAGTCTTCTTTTCACTCCTTGTATTGCTATACAAATTTTCTGTGGCAATACCCTGACTACCCCATGGACAATGTAGAAAAAATACCAACCACCTGTAGTTTATGTTCGAAACTTAAGCCCCTAGGGGAAATTGAAAACTTGCACGAATTATCGAATGCCCCAGCCATAAGGCAGCACCCCCATGGGAAACCCAAACCAGGAGAATTGAAAGCAATTATCCCCAGACACCTATCCAGCCTTGTTTTTTAATACAGAGCGTCTTACCAAGCAAACTCTGAGCTACTTTTCTTTTTGCTGAATAGTGTTAAGTAACTCCAATCCTACTTCCCAAGTCAAATTTAGATAGTACAGAAATGTCTCTTTCAGTAGGATGCTCAGTCATAGTTCGTAACAATCATATCTTTCAGGGACGTCGCTGCTCGTAATGTCCTCGTTGTTAGTGCGACAGAAGTGAAGCTCGGCGATTTCGGCCTATCAAGGTGGATGGCTGAGCAATCGTATTATAAAGGCAAGTGATAGCGTTTGTCTTTTTTCATGTATTACTTAGCTTTTAATCTCCAAGCCTAAATGTTTATGATTAGGATAAATTTCATGCGAAAATTGACGGTGTCGAGGTGTAGCATTAAGTATTCCTAAGATAATACGCGGTATCAAGGGGACTTACTTCATTATAGCTTGTCTTGTAGAAAGGATACCTGCGTTTATGTTGTTTCTTTGGTAAGAATTGAGTTCCTGGTTTGTTGTTTTCAAAATACTCGTTCTGCTTCTCTTCTCAGTTGAGCAGTTGGTCACCAATTACGCTTTTTCTGTTTTGCCCCAGTTTATACGTCAATCCTAACATTATAATTTGTTCTGCACTTTGTATTACACAATTTTGTTTTCTTCTCTCATTTCTTTTTTAGTTCATCTTTTTTCTAACAATTTGTTTTGTTCTGTTCGTCAAGCATTCGTTTTTTCTGCCGCGTCTCCACTCTCCATTATTTTGCTTTTCTCCATTATTTTTCATTCCTTTGCAGCGTCTAAAGGCAAGCTCCCTATCAAATGGATGGCACCAGAATCGATCAATTTCCGGCGATTCTCAACTCTAAGTGACGTCTGGATGTTCGGCGTTTGTATATGGGAGATTATGATGTATGGAATCAAGCCATTTCAAGGCGTTGCCAATGAGAAAGTTATTGGAAAAATCGAAAATGGTGAGCGACTTGCGTTGCCCCAGAATTGCCCCCCGGCCTTGTATCTTATTATGATGGAATGCTGGTCTTACGAACCATCAAAGCGGCCTCGATTTCAAGAACTCAAGACCAGGCTATCGTAAGTTGAAACATTCAACTATTCATAATTTTGATGGTTTTTCCGTTTGAAGTATCCTTTAGTCTTTTTATTCTCTTGTTTTCTTGTCATTCTATTTCTCTTTTTCTTCATTTATGTATAATTTCATAATTCAATCTCTATAAAGTGCATATTTTTTTATATATTATTCTCTCCATCATTTATCCATTTAATAGTTTGTTTATTTGTACCATTACTTAAGATCTTTTAATAAGAATCTCTTGAATCTTTGACGTGTTATTATCTTTTGTGTAGTACAGGCATGTTACACTCTCTAAATAATCTTCGTCATCAACAGATCACTTATGAAAGAAGAGCAAGCTGCTCAGGACGAAAGAAGAAGACACGAGAAAAGAAGAATTATCAACTCAATCGCATTCGGTTGGTGTTTCTTGAATCTATCCCTCTCTCTCTCCTCCCTTTCTCTCTCCCTCCCTCTATCTCTGAATGTGCTTTATGAGAATCACATCATATAAAGAAACCCGTAGTGTAACATAGCTGCCAGATGTTTGAGAACCTTGATCAGGTATATTTTCTCCCAACCTAATTGACCAATCATCATGCAGGATTCTTGCCGCACATACTAATACTAGGCTCATTTTGCATTATGGTTGGTCAATTAGATTGGGAGAAAATAGACCTTATTAAAACTCTCAAACATTTGACGGATATGCTTATTAGTGTTTTATCAATTTTTATTTTGATCATTCTATGTTAATGATTTTTGAAGAGATCTTTGGCATTACTTTTCTAAATAGGATCCAATTTTCCACTGTATTTGCATTTTCTCTATCGTATTTAAACTTCGTTTTATTATTTCATTGTTGTCAAAGCTTCTATATTGCTTTTGTAGCTATTCTATATAATGACTGCGTTTTTAATGAATCATGAGGTATTCATATTGCGCAATTCTTCCTTCAGGTATCGACGAAGCACCTCCCAAAGTATGACATTTTCGTCCTTTACTTTAAACCTGATACTGACTATGCCAAAAGTCTGTGTCGTCTACAATCGTATTTATTCTGACTACTGACTATTATTAAAAAGTTTATTAACCTTTTCAGTTAGTAATTATTTGATAATCAAACCGTGCTGTGTATTTGGTGACAACTTTAGGGTGGTTAGTAAAGGAACTTCGTACTCTAGCTCTCAAGCGGAAGACCCGTTATGAGAGAGTCATGTGGTATACACACTGCTTTTATAGGAAAATAAACGTAGAAAGGCAGTGCTGGACTACTCAGAAAGTTAAGGAAGTTCAATACTGTATTTTTCAGACCTAGGAATTTGAACCAGTTCATATACGTCTAAAATTATTCACGCAAATCCATAATCTCTTTTCTTAAAGTTTTACAGATTTCATGTGATAATGTATGCATTCCTGTATATCTGTGTATGTATGTATTTTGTATGTCTGTGTATCTTTGTATGTCTGTGTATGTATGTCTGTGTATGTATCTATTTCTATCTATGGATTTGTAAATATGTATTTGAATATATGTTATGTTTGTGTAGTGCCTGTCTAACTTTGTAACGCTGTAGTGTTACACAAACTCGAACATTCTTGCTATCAAAGTCTTAAGAAAGTTTTTGTGCACTGAATTCATTAAATAGTTAAGAGAAAGTTTTTATCTTGAGCCCAGAAACTTTCCTTATAAAAACATGCATAGGACTAACATTGTTTCATTTGCACAGTTTTCTTTTCAGAATGATCATCGATGGTCTTTTCCTTTTTGAGTTTTTGAATGATTTTCCCAATCAATCACTCAATCGAATAGCTACTCAAGTAATCGTTGAGATAGAAAGGGTTCTAGTGATTGGGTTGTTGACCAGGGGTGTTTCCATGATGACAGTTTGATGTCATTGTCATGGTCGTCCAAAGAGATGTTAATTCTTGTAATTAGTGTTTACATTTTGTTGTATGTGATCTAAATGTGATCAATTTTTTCAGCCTGCAAGACCTGGATTTCTCAAGTCAGACCTTTTAAAGTCAGGTAATGGGCTTATTTAAGATGATAGAATCGAGACCAATTTTTTTACTTTGATCTATAATATCTATGATATACTTTTCTAGTGATAAATGTTGCAGTGTTGTATTCACTTCCCTGATATGATACGGTTATTTTTTCACAGAAAATGGTGGTGGATCTTCAACGTTACCCCGATTGCGTATAAGCACAATGTCGTCCGCCAATTTACCAAATAGAGCCTCGACTTTAAATCCACAAAGCCTGAGGTCATCCGGTGGTTCCTCCCGACGGAGTGCCGATCGAATGTCATGGTCCGGATCAAGGGCACATTCTCTACATGTATGTTCGGTTTGATTGACAAAATTGACCTTCAACTATGCTCTCTTTTTGTCTCTATCTTCCTTTAACTACAAACTATATCTGTCTCTGGCTCTGCCAGAATCATGAAGACTTTGATGGGAGTTAAAATGTAAAATCAGGTCTAGAACTGTGTTTCTTATCCTCAATCCTTTTGTAGCTTCAATTTTTACTTTTGAAATATTTATTTGCTCCGTCCTTGTTCTATTTTTTAGAACAGGACTGTTTTTATTGTACGTACAGTTGTAATAATGGAATATATTCAGTTAAACTTACGTGCTTGCATATTTTTCGTTAGGAGGAGCATGCAAGAAGAGAAAGAGAGGAAGCTAATCGGTTACAAATGCTTGAGGAAGAGAGGATGAAATTTGAAAATGAATTAAAAGTGCAAAGGGCCCAGTCCGATGCAGATTCAGAGTGGCTGCGACGAGAAGAAAGGGCCTTTTCTGTCTCAAACGGAAAGAGTTCTGAAAATAAAGATAATAAAATCGCGGTATGTCAATTAAACTTTATTTTTTTCCTGTCGAATCCTTGCATTATTTTCCCATGCGATTATTCGTGAGAGGCTTTGATGAATTTTAATCTTAACTACTCAGATTAATCAGGCATTTTTGGTTGTCATAGAGAACTTGAATTATGAGTTGTGCAAGAAAATTTTTCAAACGTCCTTGTTATATGCCTCACAGAACAGTTCAGAGAACTTCTGGCCAAGCAATTATCAGGCAGTTTTTTTTGCAACTAAGAGTAACAAGAAAACCAACTACAATAAACTTAATACAAGATTTTGTGGCATCCGCAGCGAGAAAAGACAGTCACCGAGTCCTCACTGCAGATGACACTTACAATTTTATTTTTAATAACTAATCTACTGCCCAGGGTGGAGTCCATGTAAACCCTACGCCGGATGTACAGCATAGAATTATCAGAATTGTAGCGTTTCATTCTCTAGAAAGGCATGCCCTGAAATCAATTTGTATCAAATAATGTACAGTGGTTACTCTGTAGGAGCAATGAATATAGTCGTGCAATCTTGCAATGAACTGTCATCATTGAAAATGTAATTAACTTTACAAGTATAACTTTTTATCAGAAATGCCGGCTAGATTTTATGGAAAACCCGTCTACGAAAGTGTTGTTTGCGTTAATTTTTTAATCATTTTTGCAACTATCTAATGTTATATGGCCATATATTTGTATGAAATTTTTAGTGTACTGTTGTCGAAAATGTTTTGCCTCTGGCCTGTTTTCTGGTGGATTCTTTTTTTAAATTGAAGTAGATACGTGAAGCTTTACGATGATACAGGACAAAAACTGTTTGGAAACCTAGGCCAACTTGTTTCATATCCATTAGTTAGTAGTTCGGTCTATTGCAGCCGGAGGAGAAAAATTCTTCATCGGTTACTATGGAAAATGGAGAAAAGAACGTAGAGAAGAATGGAGAAAAGAATGAAGAATGTGTGGCTCAAGAGCTGCCAACTCCTGATGAAGTGGTGCAGTCTAAAATTGTGAAGAACAGACTGACGGGAAAAGAAAGTAAGTTTTACCATGGTGGTTTACAGGTTCAACCGATGATGAATCGTTGGTGTGTTATGATCGAGGAGTGATTAATGATTGATGTTGATTATAGCTGATAGTAATCATGGTGATTTTGGTTGACGATTATGATTAGCGATCATGTTGATGGAGGTGTTATTGTAATGATTTGGTTCTTCTCCCAAGAGGAAATTTCGAATCAAAAGCTTTCTTCATTCGTAGTTGATCTCTAATGGGGCAGTGGCAGAATGGTGGCAGAATGGCAATGACAAAACCATATCTATACATTATTTATCATTCCTATATTTATATTTTACCATTCTTATATTTATATTCAGATTCTCTCAATTTTAAGCCTGCAGCCCCTTCAACTACAGAAAGTATGATTTAGATCGACTTTGTTGACAATATATCGATTTGATAGCATCGAGTGGCGTAAGATTTTAGGAAAAGATGCTTGAAATAGCACAAATTTCATGAGACTATTGCATAGAATTAGGCATAGAAATGGCAAAAAGTCGTAAAAGAATCTGTGAATTTTGCTGAGAAGCCTGGTGTAGACAATGATGATGACGTTCATGGTAGTGTTTGCGATGATAATGGTTATGATAAAAATGATGATGATGATGATGATGAAGATGATGGTGATGATGATGATTATTATTATGTTGGTGATGATGATGATTATGTTGGTGATACGGAATTTTCAAAGACGATGGTGATATTAGTAATGGCCACCTTTCTTCTACCGAATCAATTATCAAGCTGCCAAAAACCACAGAGTTCGTTATATTTCCACCATATTTGCTTAAAGGTCTCTTTTCCCATAGAATACAAATACCTGCAGGACATAATGTTTGATTTTCCTTAAAACACATCTTAATTTTCGTCGTATGCGCAATATATAGTTTACTGCATTCCCAGCAGCCCTGCGTAGAGTTTCATACATCTCTGCAGAGGCATATCTACTTTCGTTTTAAGGACCTACTACTCTTCCTTTTGTTCAGAGTTGCAATCCGAACAACTGTGAGCGGATGAAAGTCTGCACTTCAGAATCATGGGAAAATAACTTGTCATCCTTTTCTTTTGACAGTCTGCGTGACTAAATGGTTTCATACCAAGTCTCATACGTCAATGAAATAGCTCGTGTTTACCCTTTACCAAATCGATGATTTCTAGGTGAATGAGAAGTTATTTTGATTTCTAGGATTAGTGAGAAGAAGTCGACCGATGTCTGACGCCACTCCACAAGAAGCCACGATTGAAGACTCATCAGAAAACGATGGCGTAATTTTAGTATGGCATCCACAATTTTATTTGTGTTCTGCACCTACTTGTCAGAAAGCAGATCTTTAATTCTTAGGACTGACTGGGAATTGAATGCACCATTTATAAACAAATTGCACCCGAGTTTATTGAATGTTGAATGCCTATGTTTCTCTTGCTCCCTTCGTCCAACTTTTTCTTTGCCTTAAAAACCCATCATGCAATTCTTCTCAAGTCTCGACGATCTTGCTTGTCAGAAAGCAAAGCAAATCTTTAGTTCTTTAAAACTGACTGGAAGCTGCACGAATCAATTATGAATTAACCCTTGTTTTGGCTACAGCCAAGCTTGTGTTCTTCGAAATTCAATCAATTGGATTTAACGCCCGAGTACCCTCAAGTTTTTTATTTCCTTATACCCATTCAGACGCCGCTGGATGTTGTTGTGAACTGCAGGGCCTCGCAGCGTGATTTGTTCATTATCTATACTGGGTTCCTTTTGTTCATTTTTCAATCATTTCACGTACTGCCCTTTCGTTAGTAAGATTGTTTTCCTTCCACGCAAGGTCGACAACCCGTTGGATAACCAACCACAAGAAGACACGATGGAGGAAGAAAACCAACACGTAGCCACGAACGATGTTGCCGAAGTCGACCCGGGACAAGACCAGGTCTACGTAAAGACTACGAGCGTCGTGAAGTCAATCGTTGAATTGAATACTGGCGTACAGATGACGCGTCCTGAAGAATTTGTCGATCTAGTGAAGGTGAGTTTTGAAGTCTTTTCTTTGTTCACGCAATGTTCCTTATTTTGCCCGTATTTTCGTTCCTCTGTTTGCCTCGTTCTTAGAGGGTGGTGGAAGTAATACTTAAAGATTAAACCCTATTTTAAAAGCTGTTGAACTGTTGAACTTTTTTAATCTTTTGTAGGAAGCTATTCTAACTGCGGAAATTTAACTGATTTCATCGTTTTATATCATCGTTTTATAGAACCTTAAGTTGCAAAAATTCGTGAGGGAGCAGTCATTACATAATGGGGAGATCGGGGGCGAGGGAAATCAGCTGGGGTACGAAATTCTGATGCATATTGCTACTGGCTTATGACATTTATAGCAGCTTTCAAGCTGGGGTATGAAATAAAATTTAAAGAAAAAGCTGGATGTTATAGGGTGGCTGGTAACTGATGAATATCCACCTATTATTGAGGTGTGTATTAGTTCTAGAATTTGCATTCAATCCTATTTGCGTAGCTGGGGCATAAAAATATCATAAGCCCTCAGACTTGGGCTCCAAATGACCTTTGCGTATATCTTTAGGGACAAAACTAAGCTACTCCTCTATAATGAGAGGCCAATATGATGTTGGTATAGTCCTGGGCATTTGTATTGTTTTCTGTTAAAAGGCCATTTTGCTAGTCTTGCCTATCATATTCCCAATGGCCTCGTCTTTTCTAAAATTATGTCATTGTACTGTTTAAAGGTGTAAAAAGGAACATATTTTTTGGAGCTATTTTTCATTTGCCTCCATCCCTTGCCCCACTGATACTAAATAACTTCTCCCAAACTTATAATTAAGGAGAGAGCTAAATTGTTCATTAACGTAGTTTCAATGTGTTTGCTCTTCTTGCATTCAATTACTCAGTTAATTTACTTGTTTATTGAGCTACCCATCTATCAACAGGCCCATTGTATAGTTGCTGTTTTGAAACTTGGAATTTATATGACATTAACAAAATACAATCATACGTCTGACAAAAATAGGCATCGCACAGATTGTTTTCTGGGTTGTTAATTAGATTTCTGAAAGGTCCCAGTTTTATTCATAATCAATCGCATGAAAACCCAACTATTTGCGGAAATCTTTTTGCGCGTGTTCACTATATTTGAATACACGGGTATAAGAAAGGTTTGACTATCAGGAGCCAGGCAACTCTTGCAAAGGGATTTTAAAGTTTAAGCAGCCATTGCTACATTTATTTGTTCTTCTTTTTCCTGGCTTTTCGCTGCGTCTTTCCCTAAAAGAAAACAAATGAGAATATATTTGTAGCACGATAAAGAACAGCGTGGAATTACATTTAGAGTTCCCACCAGCATGCATACATGGTCAAAATAGCGTGATTTATAGTACCATATGTATACACAGTATCTGTGGCTTTGTTAAAGACTGAGAGGAAAATTTACGTATATTTTTGTTCCTTATTTAATAACATGCATTTCTTAGCAGGAGTGCATGCATTTGAAGATTTCTTTTGCGTTACAGTTTGACTTTAACCATGTTATGTTATTGAAAATGGATGTTCCCAATGTACATTGGCTATAGCCATTCAATATACATTACTTGATGCCAAATCACTGCCTTGAGGCTTTTTGTCGTTGCGAGACCTTTAGGGAGTAATTTCTTATAGTTTTTTTATCCTTCTTCCTTTGTAACTGTAGATTCTTATCTTATCAAATGAAAATACATCACAGGCTAAAGTTTTTTTCACTTTTAATAATTCTTGATGGCAAGTTAGCAGTTCTTGTTCGTGCTTTATAAACTCTTTTCCAATTAACTGTTTGTTTTTTGTGTCAGGTTGTTGGGCTCAATCTCAGAGATTTCCTTGCCTCTGTTGATGCTGAAATCGATTGTCTCGCATCCTCAACTCACAAAGAGGTATACCATAATTTGATCTTTTATATCAATCCAGTTTACCAATCTAGACTAATAACAGGTTTTTGATGAAAATTGTCTTAAATTGTGCTTGGCTTTTTGCCGAAGGTATACGGTTCTAGGTACCCATTGAGCAATTGCCTCATACTCTCGCTCTGTCCACGGAGCAGTTAATGGGCACCTGGGCCCAGAGGTGTGGGAAGGGACTAGCTACCATGTCTCACTTTTGACTTTCGAAAGAAAACAACGAACTTGAGTGAGTTTTGTTTATGCTGACGTGATAGTCACCAAAATCACTTTTTATTTAAACACATTTCCGTTTCATTCCTTGAAGAGGCTTGCGATCATTCGACTTGTAGTGCACGAGTTTATTCAATCTTATAACCAGGATTTTGCAGGGGGGTTATGTTCATCAGTTTCTATTGTAAAATTTACCTTGTGTAAACTAGTTAGAATTAAGGCTACATTGCTTAGGGACTTTGTTCTCTGTAACCGTCCCGCGTAGGTAGGAATAGGCTTCCCGTTTACACGATGTCCTA
Source organism: Mastigias papua (assembly GCA_964019165.1). Taxonomy (NCBI): domain Eukaryota; kingdom Metazoa; phylum Cnidaria; class Scyphozoa; order Rhizostomeae; family Mastigiidae; genus Mastigias; species Mastigias papua. The sequence continues at coordinate 1,534,088 of OZ025281.1, read as the reverse complement.
GAACCTTTCTCTTCCTTCATTCATGTAAGGTTCAAAATTTATAACGTGCCCGGCGAAAACTGCTCTGGGAGTTTACACGAGAACGTTTTGATACGGTTCCAAACGGGACCTGCGTTCTATGTGGACGCTTTTTGGCACAGCTAGCCGTTCTATTTAAAACAATTCCATAAGTTCCCTTGTAAACGCAAAACCTACTCGTATTCATTTGGGTGCGTTTCCATTTGTAACACCAAAGTCCACGATTATCGTGTACACAATTCGTTTAGCTTCATCAATTTTTCCCTCATCCCAACATCTGTATATTAAAACATAAACATATAAGGATAAATATGGGTTCCTAGCAAAGTGCTCTTCAGTACGGATAGGTGTCTAATGGCTTTGTCTTTGTAGTGTTGCTTTATCTGTATATTTATGTGCTTAGGCCTATGCAGTTGTTCTATCGTGAGAGAATAATCATTGAAACACAAATAATTGCGTATGCAATGATCGTCATCTTTTCTCGTGCCATCAGATCAAAGTTGGCTTTAATTAGCTTCTTTGTAGCTACTGGAGTTAGACTTACATGGCAACTTGGAACAAATTGTTTATCGTTATATATTAAGTAAGCACTTTGATATCAGCCGTGTGAAATGACAGAGCGTTGGGTACCTTTACCGATTTGTCTGTTCGTTTCAGGTCGAGATGGCGCACAAGGTTTTATCGGCCGACATGGCGGAGCTGATAAATCGCATGAAACTCGCGCAGAAATATTCGAACACGACGCTGGATCAGGACTATAAGCGAAACATGCTTGAAGCAGCGCACGCCCTCGCATTCGACGCCAGGAATTTATATGACACTGTCGTGAAAGCGAGAACCGTAAAATCTTGATACCATTTCGCTATGTCGTAATTTATAACCATTTCTCTAATGGTCAATACTATCCAGCTGTTGTGTAAAGCAATAATGTAAGATTTACCTAGGATACTCATAGTGGCTTTCCCTCGAGCCAGATATTCCACAAAACTCAATCTGCGTTCCCATTTGGGGCTTTTCATAACAGCAGCCTATATGTTTACGGACTATATTCCATGTGACATGAAAAGCCTAGTTATCCCCCACCGTCATCTGTTTGGGAGCTTTCATGCTTAGAATAGGGTATTGCAGCAGTTCTTACCAAAATCCCCATTTCCTTATAGCCTCGTCTTTCAGCGTGTATATTATTTATACTCGAAGCACGTGGACCTGTAGGGTATGTAGAGAAGCTCTCTCTCTACCTAAAAGGCTGCCTCGCAGTCCGCGTTTGTGATCTGTACCTTTCATTAATTAAAGAGTGTAATGACGTAGAACTAAGGAGCATATACCACAACTGTTCTTTAGATTTTGTTTTTGTTCTGGTTTCCCTTATGTTATATTAGGAGTTGAATTGGTGACCGCTTTGTTTTCGATGAACCTCAGACTTAACAAGCAGTAATTTGGGTACATTTTTCACGACCTATAGCTTGTTTCCTCCTTAGAACTTAAACAATCCAGATATTTTTATGTTTTGTTTAAGATATATAAGTAAGGCTTCTAGGTAAGGTGAGATTATAAATGAGATTTGTCTGGGCATATCAGGTATAGAGAGACAAGATAGAGCTCATTATGTGTGTGCATTCTATCAACTCTTTAAAGGCTATTAACTTTTCGTATTTTTGTATGAATTTAGGCCACTATCTGATATTGTTTTCATAACGATAGAAAGTGAAACAGATTTAAACTTAGGCCAGGAGAAACTAGGGAAAGGCCCAACGCCGGCAAAATAAATTTGAGGCGTTTTTTAGTAATGGTGAAGAACAGAGTGTTAGGTACAACACAATAAGTACTGCGCTACCTTTGAAAGTTTTATCTCCCATCTTTATTTCAGTTTATGTAGGTCGATCTCAAGCAACTTTCTTATTGTAAAGTTCTAAATATATTTTTAATCATCATTATTATAGTCTATCTTAACGTTTCAGAATATTCAATATGCCGAAATCGTTTTGGAAATTCTCATGAGAAGATTTGAAGTGAAGAGAAGACCATGGCTTTTTTCTCCAAGCCTTAAAACTTCAGTAGTCGATATTGCTATTACTCACCGAAAAAGTTTTGGGATTGATTTTGTGAGCAACTAGCTAACATTGGCCTGGGGTGTGGCAGAGCACTTCACACTCCACCCCAACTTTGTCAAAGTACCGTCCTAGCTTTAGGTTCAGGGACAGGGTGGGAAAAGAAGTAAACGTCAAAAGGATAATATGGAATAGTATTTTTAGACTGCCACGTTGAATCTGTGAGATCTTCAAAGCGGAGAAAATGCATGAATTGATGGAGACAAATTCGCAGAAAGTCGTTTAATTCAAACAGCACTGTAGCTTGATACCTCAACCACGGCGAGTAAACGGGGGATGCATGCTGATACGTCTCTGAGACGACACTGACAACAATGAGATTTGGACTGCGAATAACACGAAACATGTTAATGTGCACGTTTTACAAATAGGCAATAATCGGGGAGACAGATTTTATTTAATTTTTTATTATTATTTAAGCAAGGGAGCCCCTTCAATCTGTTGCAATGACTTCACCATCTATTACTTTATAAAGAACTTCAGGGTGAATATCACCAGTAATGCGAAAACTTATAACAACATTGATGTGACTCTTGAAATGTGAAAGAGAATGGTCTCCAGCAGTGGAAGTGGACAACATTCTACGATATACATTTCAGCTATATCAATATCTTCAATTTCGCCCATAAGTATCCTTCACTCCATGCTAAACTTGAAACAACAATGACAATACAGTAGTTAACTCTTAAAGAAAGTTAATTCTATTTGTGATTTCTGCAAACCGGGCCTATAATAACGAAACTGTTTTATTCTCCAAGAGTAACGCAGAGATCTTCAACGTCCCCAGGAAGCGGGAGAACTTTTCTGATAATATGGCCAATACTACATACGGTTGGCTTTTCCCTGTGCGTCCCTAATAGATCAAATCGTGCCAAGATCTGAAAACTTATCAAAACAAGGCATCAGTATTTTCTATAGGCTACTGAACTGATGTAGGCATTTACCAGCATTTACCTGGAGTGACGTCACAACTATGAAAAAAATGTGTCGAATGTTGTTGCTGCTTTGATAATGGCCTAACGACCACTTGCACCATGTTCTGCACGCAATTACATGGAGATGCTGAGTCTTCAACGCCGTTCCTGCTCTAGAGGTAAGCTGCAATACTGTTTTTCACTTTCCTGTAATCCAAACCTGAGATGGACCGTAGGCGTATTTAGTATCAGGTGTCAGTTTGTAATAGGATACTGTCAACACTGTTATCACCACACGCTCGGCTGTTTGCTTTTCGCAGACTAAGCCCCACGATAGAACAGTATTGTTTGACTCTGGTAAACGAAAGTGAAGGGACTGCCCAAGATAAACAAACCGGCACATTCAATTCTCCTTATTGCTTGCCGTGGAGTTCCAAGGCACGGCCTAGTCTACCCTTGCAGGAAGAAGCTAAAGGTAATCTACCTATTTAGAAGTGACTTTCAATTCATTGGAGGGTATTAATCATGAAACCGGCACACTTAGACTTCTGTGACAGATTTTGTTCGTACCAGTTATTGTATTGTATATTTCATGCTTATACTGTTAGGTTATTGACATTCAGTGTATATTAGATCGCTCCAGTTGAAGTTGAACTTTGCAACTGCATATTGAGTTTTGCTTCCCTTCCATAACTGCTCGGGGACGTTAGCCTTTTCTGACATGTGATTAACAGGTAAAGCATGCTCGAACGTAACAATACGTCTCTGTGGGTAGATGCAACTATCTTTCATTCAAAACCCAGAAAAAACGGCGAAACAAAGCTCGGGATTGGTTTTCATTGATTTCAGAACTCTATCTCGATAAGCACCTATGTAGGAATAACCCTCTGCAATGGAGGGGATTTCTGTAAAGAGCGAATGTGGGAATAATAGTATGACGACAAGTGCTCAATACGAACAGGACATTTTATGAAAAGAGAATAAATCTTACCTTGCCACTTTGCAGCATTTGATCAATGCTGTTCTTGCAGTGTCTATGTTCCACCCTGGCTTCTAGTACAAGAGCCTCAAGTGTTTTATAGCCAATACATAGTATTTGTTTCTTTTGTATGTTTATCTGTGCACTTTTATAAGCATATAGTCGATAAGAATACGAAGGCTGAAATTCGCCAAAATTTAAGAATAATTTAGGAATCATGCAAGGCTCAAGCCAGGCTCATAGTCAGCTTGAATGCACAAGGGGGGCACAGCCAATATATATTATACACATATTTATATATTTATTGTCTTTAGGGGCTTCAGGCACAGAGTCAAATTTTACAAGTCCAGGTTACCTTGCCCCCCAGACCCCCCTTGGCTATGGGCCTGCCTCAAGCTCAGTGTAGGCTTGGGTCTTTTATTGATTTGAGTTTTCTTTAGAAAAACAAAATAAGTGCAAGCTTCACTAATCTGGTGTGGGAATCATTATGCTATGATGCAACTTAGCAACTCTTTGGGGAGTGTCAATCATACATTTTTTATAATAAAAATATAGTTTGTATGAGTATTAATGCTCAAAAACTGCTAAAATGTAGGAATAATATCAAAATATTTTTGCGCTCAAAGTAAAAAATGTTATGACTATTATGGCTCAGCAAAAATTTGTATTTCTTAGAAAGTGTTTACCACATCTACTTCATTCATCTACATTTGGTGGAGCAGTCTTCATGCCCAAGAAGTGCTACTTTGCTCTCTTTCTTTTGTAAAAGCATTTTTGTCTTCTTGTCAGGGTCAGACCAGTTAAATAGGTTTGATGTGAAAAATGGTGTCTAGACTCCCTGGCCAGATTCTTATTGCTGGTGAACAACTTCGTCTACGTATGCATGATGAGCCAAGCCTCATTGCAGACAGGAGGTACCATTTCAAGACTTACACTTGCTGCATGGTTGGCAGAGAAGCAGTTGACTGGTTGGTGAAATCTAGAGAAGCAACAAGTCGTGAAAATGCCATAAAATGTATGAGATTACTGCAAGATAATGGAGTACTTCATCATGGTAAGAAATTTTCAATTATCTCTTGAAACTTTTTGAAATCAGTTTGTTTTACTTTGATCAAATGCCTGTTTACTTGATAATCAGTTTACTGTGTAGTTATGCTTCATATGCCTATTGGTAATAGAGAGTGCAAACAGAATTGCAAAAATTAAAGAAATTAATAATAATTACAGATAAAGTTTGACAGGAATAACAATAAGTTTAGGCTTATAAGACATGTGTTGATTGGTTCAACAATCACCTTCAGTTGCAAAATAAGAATAAAGATATGATGACCAGTAATTACCTCCTAGGGGTCTTAAATAAAAAATATTCCATTGAGATGAAATATGTAAAGTACTTTCGATGGGGTTTTAAATATAATTGCAAAAGAAAAAAATATCTTGGGATATGGGAAGACAAGAGTAGGAGCAATTAACAGGCAACATATTGCATAGAACAAGAAAAAGTATATGTACTATTAAAAATGTTACATATAAAATATTTAAATGTTATTACTCTTATTGGGTACTTGTAGCTAGTGACTTTAAATAGTAAGTTACTATAAGTTGCGGTAGCAACCAGTCAATACTCTAGCACTTTGGTGGCATCCAGAGCAGAAGTAGAATTTATATCTTTTGAGCCTAGGTTTGTGTTCATATTAACTAGCAGTTCAACTCTCGCTGTAGTCTGTTGATTGATAATAGGCATTGCTCAATACCAACTTAAGTGAGTTTGTTTAATTAAAAGTAACTTTCCTTTAGCTAATGCCAGTCTCATTTTCTTATTTTCAGTTTGTGATCATCATGTTTTCAAAGATGAATATTTGTTTTACAAATTCAGAGTTGATGATGGATCAATATTCATTGAACCTGAACTAGAGATTTATAGCCATGGAATAAAATTACATCAATGGTGAGATTCTAATTTTGTAGAGTCAAAGCTCCAGTTTCCTTTGAGGCCTCATAACTTTGTGTGTGTGTATGTGTGAGTGTTTGTTTGTGTGTGATTGTGTGCATTTGTGTGTGTTTGCCTGTGTTTGTGTGTGTATGTGTGTGTGTGTGTGTGTGTGTGTGTGTGTGTGTGTGTGTGTGTGTGTGTGTGTGTTTGCCTGTGTTTGTGTGTGTGTGTGTGTGTGTGTGTGTGTGTGTGTGTGTGTGTGTGTGTGTGTGTGTGTGTGTGTGTGTGTGTGTGTGTGTGTGTGTGTGTGTGTGTGTGTGTGTGTGTGTGTGTGTGTGTATGTGCGTGTGTGTGTGTGTGTGTGTGTTTGTATGTAGCAATGAAGCAATGATAAATTCATTGCCTATTTTAGTATCATCTTGGCCACTTTTTATGACCTTGGAAAATGAGAATGTGGTCTTGGAGTTTAGAAATATGGTAATATGGTCATCTTTTGATAATGTTGGGAGTTAGAAGTATACCATGGTTCTCCAGAAAGAATGTAGTACCATTTAGCAAAATATCAAACAATAGAAGGTCCAAGTTACTGGGCATGGTTTCCAGCAAAAATTTTGAGTGAGCTAAATACTCTTTTATTACTTGGCAGTTTTCAAAGTAAAAAACACCTGCAGTTTCTAAAGACTGGTTTCCAATGTGCCTTATCTGCTTGCAACTATCACAGGCAATGGTGTGCGGCACTTACAGCACATTTGAAACACACTACCTGTGACTGCTAGCAGCTACCTACAAATGCTGGCAGTATTGAAACAAAGTAGAACTGGTTTCAACTTTTGTAGCAATGCCTGTGGCTGCTGGCAACAGCTGCAGGCAGTGTGTTTCCAATGTGCCATAAGTGCGGCAAACACCACTGCCTGCAATAGTCACTGGCAACTGATGGCACATTGGAAACCAGGCTCTAATAAAGTTGCCTAAGAGGACTGTTGACATCCAACTATATGTGTGTTGAACACAGCAAAACTATAAGAACAAGGATTGGCAAATAAATGCTTAATGGAAGTTGGACAATAGATTAAGGCAACTTATATATCTCCTGAGGTTTTTCTTATGATAGGTATTGTTTATATGTGTAAATGTCAGTCTTGTTTTTTTAATGTCCTATCACTATGTATGTATATGTTTCCCATAGCACCCAGTCTGTTTTTGTGCCTTAGCCAAAGAGGCAATAAGCACCATCTTTTAGATTAATTGCATACATTAGCTGTTGTTGAATTCATGGCCTGCACATAAAGAAAGCATATCCTCCTTCTCTATATTGTCACAATTTTGACTTCTCTATACATATATATTTAGTAATGTTTCTATGACATATGCATTTCCTTATAAAGTTTAAGTATATAGTAATAATTTGAGGGTGCCATAGATCTTCAAATTGACCCCCTTAGAAATTGTTTATAGCCCCTTTCCAGCAAGTCCCCATCATAGAAGATATTTGGAAGACATTTTTGCACACTAATTGGTGTATTTAAACTGGTCTTTTTGTATTATGATTGAAAGTAGTATTAGAACTGAATGTTTATGAGGCATTCATCAGAAAACCATATAAGCCACCTATCATTTCAGCTCCTATCATTTTAAGCCAAAGTTTTATAACATGTATTTGTTTTTGACTCAGCGTTTAGTTTTGCAATTTCTCTTTAGTATTTTTGACAGTGAGGATAACTTCATATCTGCAAACTCAGTTGGTCAGAAAACTAAATTCCATGGCTGTTTTTTGGGGTCTCAATTCATTGCTTGGACAGTAGATCATGGACAAGCAAAGGACAAAACTGATGCCATAGAACTTGGAGAGCAGCTACTCAAAGTTGGCATACTGCGAGCAGGTGGGTTTTGATTGTATACCTCTATTGCATCTTCACATAAACAGATTTTGATTTGATTTCAGTTGATAGTTAGCTAATAGAGAATAGCCTGCTATTAGGATGAGTGCCAAAGGATGAAAGGCATACTTTGCTTAAATACCTTCTTACTTACTCACTTAGTTACTTGCTTCCTTAATTACTTATATGCTTTGTTATATATATATAATCAATTAAAAATACAAAACACAAAAAATACAACTACTATGCTGATCATGGCGGGAATAAACACTGTGTCATCGAAGTTTCCACCATGAAAGGCACTTACCGTTTATAATTAACAGTTTATCAAGAAACAAAACCAAAACAAACTACAAAGAAAAAATTAATGTCAATGTTAATGACTGTCTCGCACTTGATGTCAGGCAATAACATCAGTGAATATATAGGATTTGGAAAAATTTTGGACAACTTATGTGCTTGTTATCTGTTTGTTTGGAGTTAAGCCCTAGAGGCACTTAGTGCCTAAGTGCTTAATTGGTGAAGAGAAACCCATCTCCGTCAATGCAGCAAGATTTCGCCTGTGTTGCAATGCCTTACTTTGGCTCTTTTGCTAATGACTCTATTTTACATCAGTCCAGGGGAGCAATGACTTTCAAGACAGTGACTCCTTATACCAGTTTGTGTTTGACATGAAACCGTATGTCCCACTTTGCAAGGCTCTTGGTTTCAGTTATGATGATGACCACGATGGTCACAAGCTGCTAGCAGATGCTGTTGAGCGACTTGGCCTAAGCCCGGGACAACAGAGCTACCTTCATAAACTCTGGGCAGGTTTGGGTTTGCATTTTCTCTGTCTATTTGTATTTTTGTAGAGATCTCTTAATCTCTTTCTCTTCCCTCTTCTCTTGTTCTTTTCCCTCTTCTCTTGAAATTTTTCCCGATTGGGAATGGTGGTTCAAGAGATTTGAAATTGTATAGAAGTAATCTTGCGGTGCCCTTTGAAAAGCAAATAACGCCCAGAAGACTTTGTGTAGCTAGTATCTTGAACAGCCTTGAATCTGATAAAAAAGTGGCTCCTTCAGTCAATGCCTTTAGGCCCAAACTCATAAAGAATTATTTGAACTAAATGGTACAGATTTATTTGATTTGGTTGCTGTCGTGTTAGATTTGAACGTTTGCTATTTTTACAATATTTCTGAATTCATCCCCTTCCCTTGGTCCCGTTTGTATACAGAAAGCCAGAAGTTGGTGTTCGATCATATCAAAAATATTTGCTGTCCACTATCACGTGTGCTACTACATGGTGGGTTCTAGGGGTCTAGACACCCACCCTTTTCCTCAAAAAAGTTTAAATACCCCTTGTCTTGGGGAATTTTAAAATTTTTTATTGAGTAGACCTGTTCATGCTCTTTGTTACACATGAAAGCGACGAATTCCTGAAACTTCCAGTACGATTTCTTTTCTTTACAAATCTGCAGACTATGATTTCAATATACATTCTCTTTAGAAAGTATTTAGGTGTGCCCTTTTTTGTTGATTTGATCCCTGGCCTGAAACTTCCTATTCTTGCAACTTATTATCTTGTAAGGTTGTATATAGATTTTGGAAATTTGTAAATAAGATATTAGCGTTTAATTTTAATTGATTTTGTCAGTACTATTGTAGTTAGGTGTTTTTAATGGAGGGTCTCTTGAAAACCAACTTCTGTTGAAGGGCAACCCTCCTTAAAAGAATGAACTGAAATGAAATGAAATGAAGTGAAATGAAATGAACTGAAATTAAATTATTGCGAGCCTGACTATCACACCCAGGCAATTTGTCACAACTTACTGAGATTGTGTCTGTTCTCTGCATACATGTTGCATTCTGTTTTGTCACCAGGTAAAAATGACCCGTTGTTTTACGATGACAAATCATCTCGTTCTTCAGATGATGATAATGAGAATAACAAGGGATCGAAACTGAAACCAGGTATGCGACATGTGAAACTAACATTTTCCGGTGCTACTTTAATTTTTCACTTACAGTACAAATTATGTCTTCCGCTCTTGCTCTTCATTTTCCCCCACACTTCCTATCTCAACAATCGTGACATATACTCACGCTTCTGTATTTCGAAGAGTATCACAACTTTCGGGAAACTTTCCGTCGTGCTTGTTTTTTGAAGTATTTTTGTCTGATTTGTGTCAAAGAAGAGTTTTTAAATTCCTGTATAGTTAATAATCCTTCTTATACCATAGAAACTTTAGGACTGAAATGATTTTGTATTGTTGGATAAAACGTAAAGGTAAAGATTTGTCCCATATGCGATTCCGTACGTTGGGGAGTGCCTGTTAGAGAGTACACTTATCCTGAGCTGTCGGTATGGTGAGCTACGGTGGCAAGATCCACCCCTCGCCGCCTTTAACTCCCCAGTGTTGTCACCAGGTACCCATTTGCTGCTGGGTGGACAGTGAGCGAGCATCCTAACTATGGTCCGTGGTTCGCCTCGAAACATCGATGTTCTGCTCAACATTCAAGCGTTCTAGCCACTTAGCCACTCGCCCGTCAGATTTTTGGACATTAAAATTATTTGTTTTATATATTTTATATTGCATTGTGACAAATAACAGAAACTGTCATAGTCTGTGCATGTTTACTTATTTATGAGAAATGCAGAGGACACTTAGCTGGACTTGTGTTTAAAAAATAACGATATGTATAGAAGGGAAATCTTTGAAAAAGGTCTGCTTGGAATCGAGTAGCTTTGTAGTCGTCGAAGGCTGGCAGTCTCGGAGCAAGGAAATATTGAATTCGAAGGATGGCACCCTCGAATCCAGAAAACTGTGATTTGTTTCACCTTGCTTTAACCTCTTATGCGTGGTCTGATAGTCTCTCTTTGGTTGTCACCAAACCTACAGCAGTTGCTTCATCGCCGTGTTAGCCCCCAAATTTAAATAAATTATATTATTATTATCATTATTATTATTTTTAGTAAACCTCTTACAATACATTGTCATTTAGTTGTCCTGCGTCATCTCTCTGCGGATGAGTTAGTTGGAAAAAACAGCCCATATGTACCACAGAATATAAGGGTAAGTTTTTTCGAAAATAGAAGTTCTTCTAGTTTGGGAATTTATTCAAAATTGGAGTTAATCATATAATTTTGATAATTAATTATATCTACCTTGACAATTAATAATCATGACAGTTAATGGTATATATGACTGTCATGTTTCATAGTAATGTAGATTATTTTGTCATCATTCTCCTTTCCAACGGTGTATAATGTAACGTACTCAAAAATCTTCTTGCTGTAGCAATCCCGCATACGTGAATCGTAGTCCGCCCCAAGTTTTTTGTTTTGCTTATTGTCGTACGGTGCGCGCGTCACCTGTTATGTCTCAGTTTTTTACGGGCTATCTAATGGTATCGAAGGTTATTTTTGGTAATAATTAGCCAGTTCGGATCATTATTAAAACCCGATTTAATATGCAGAGATTGAATCATGACCTAGCCTGGCAATCATCGCACTTAACCCTGGTATCCAAAAGATGCCGGAATAGGTCACGAAGCCTTTTGCAATATCTTATCGCTGAGTTGCTTTGATAAATACACTGATAACTTTTTCATTAGATTATGAGTGATTCCGTTGGATTTGGTTTTGTTGTCCGCGGTGACGGACCTTGTTATATCCAGACAATCGACCCGACCGGACCCGCCGCTGCCGCTGGTCTCAAGGTATAGAATTACTGATATTTCACACTTGTAGATATTTCCAACTCCGGGGCGTTTCCTATTTCTTTCCTAATAGTACTGATAGTACTTTCCTAATGGATTCTATCTTCGCAAACGCTTTTCTCTTCTCATTGGCTCTATCTTCTGTTTCATCAATCCAAACTTCATTTCTCTGGCATGCAATTTCTCTCCCCTTTGAGGTCTTTCTTCCAAAAAGAGCTGCATGTCGGCCATGATCGTGAGCTTTTTCTCCTAAACCCACGTAAAACTACTTATGCTAGCATGCCTTTACCACTATCTCCGGAAACAAAGCAGAATTGTTCAGCATCATGATTCTGAGCAAACAGATTGAAATCCTTCACCCTTTCTTTCTTTCCACCCATATCACTGTGCACTTTATTAGGATGGTTTTTGTGTTAAATTGTTCCTGCATCAAATCTCCCCATCCCCTCTCGTTTTCCTTTCCCGCACCTCTTTCTCTTTCCTTCACAAAAGAAATGCCCTCTTTTCAAGAAGAGGCTTGTGCTATTGAATACTTTCCTTTGGTGTTTCAGGCTTGCTATGAACTACCTTCCTATCATCGAAGTTTCTGGGTGTTTTGGGAGATGGCTATATTTGATGGTTGTTTTTCCAGGTTCGTCAGTATATACAATGCGTTAATGGACGCAATGCTCTCTCGATGAACCACAAAGAGGTCGCAAAAGAGATAATGAAAGGCCCGGTTGTCGACTTAGTTGTCTTGGTGCATTTCAGAAGCGTTTCTCACGAATAGATAGAAAAATAAATTGGAAAAGATGAACGCTCGATAGGACATGCAGATCAGAGACTTATTTCAGTTGTTTCAGTAATATATTGTGTTCAGATGGAGGATGAGAAGTCGATAGAAAAGCGAAAACATACCCACGACTCGAGTTAGTGATCTTATCTTGGCGAGTCGTTCGTGGCATCTTGTCTGGAAGTTTATTTCAACGGGTGTGTTTGTATTGGGTTTTTGTAGTATTTTGTAGATTACAAATTTTTAATTCAGAGTGTCTGCGACAAGATTATTTGATGTTATTTTAAAAATAGCATCGTTGTGTGCTAGGAGCCTTATTTTTCCATTAAATGGAAAATTGAGTAGAAAAGAGTTGAATACCAGTTCGTTGCGGGACGGACTAGAAGGAAATCTCGTATGAACTGCAAAGCTGAGCTGAAGGCGAGAGGTATGATTGTACATGTTTTGTATTCAGTACTTTTTAGATGGATTTGTTGTAATTTGAAATGGATGAAAATAGACTTTCTTGCATGAGGCCAAGACTTTGGCTGTCTCGATGTATGATTGAGTTTTACTGCATTGCTTTGACATTTGTAGAAGTAAATCCAAAGACGATTCTTTTCATCTTCACTGCATTTCTCATTAAATGACATTAGTAAATATATGTAAATACAAGAATTGTGTTTTCCATAAATTTCATAGGGCTCTTTTCTAGAAGCACTGTCTTCTTTGTCTGATTTTTGGTGCTTGTAGTGTACGAAACTTTACGTAGTATGTTGCTCTTTTGATAATTATGGGTATACGAAGTACCGAGGGTGCGGGGATGGCGCTTATTCGGGACCTAAGGGCGGCCACACCGTTTTGAGCGTTGTTGGGGCATGCCCGATGCAAGTCAGCGTTTGCGGATCAGTCCTTATGAGAGGGAGAGAGTGTGAAAGGGAACTGGAGTGGAGGATTATGGGAAGAAAAATTCCTTCCCACAGATCGATATTCCATAATCGCCCTGTTTTCCACTCTCGTAAATATGGGCATTTGGCCCTGTGATTTCAGCTTGATATTGTTTTAGGCCATTAGACATGGAAACTTATTTTCCGTATTGTATTGGTATTGCAATGTATTGCAATGTATTGCATGTTTTCTATTGCAGTATTATCTTGTAGTACATTTTATTGTGTTGCATTTTTATCGGTGTATTATTTTGTTGCTCTATATTCTTCAAATCTCGCTGTTTGTTTTCCCGTGCTGGTTTATTGTGCTAGACTATAATATTGATTAATTTTAGCGCAACCAGATGCTTGATTCCGAGGCATTACCTCTTTTATTGTTGAAGCAATTTTTTAACATTATGCCGAAATTTGTCCTAGACTATATTGCAGGAAACAGTGGAAGCATTTTCGAGCCTACTCAAAATACTATTTTCCGCTGGACACTCATCAGACCATGAAACGTCGGTTGGCGATAGTCTGTTGAGTGTTCGATGAAAAAAGAGTCTTGGGTATGCTCCAGAACGTTTCTCCACTTGCGAAATTTTGCGATGCTGATCATTTGTTATTAAGACGTGAATTTTCAAAACAAGATGACGACATTTTTGTAAGGTTAAATGTTTTTGAAGGCACTTTCAACTGCATTGCATTTTCTTTACAGTTTCCTGTATTTCGCATGAATATTCAATATTTATTTTACAAGAGTTGCAAAGTTTGGGAAATTCCACTCGTGTCCTAAGAAGGTATAATGCGATCAACAGCTTCGATTTGGCTATCACATAACGAACGAGCGTGTGTATATATGCTTGCTAAAGTGCAGGGGCGTAGATGCGCTCCCTGTGATAGTGTGCGGTTTAACTTTGTATGGACATGACAAAGGCCACGTCATACAGCTATGGTTGCTGTACGCGGACGTCGCCTCGTACCAACCACTGCCATCGAGGCTTTATAGGAGGAATAATTCCTTTAGCAGCTGCTTCCAGATTACGTATCGATTCTGTCCCAAATTGATGCTATTTATAACGGGTTTCTTTTTAACGCTCCGGCGTAGAAACAGTTTTTACTTTGTATCAGACTGTACTGGGTTTATTTCTGGGACAATTTCAATTTACACTCTCGATCTTTGATAGGAAAAGATGATAATTGGTTATCTTAACTTTCCAAACTTATGTCTTTAAAGATAAAGTGCTGTGGCAAAATTGGATATCCTTACCTGTGGCAGAAAGTAACCTTACTTTTTAGTTAATTCTTTGAAACACATAGAACAGGGGTTCCCATATAGAGGTGCCGGCACCCCCCTAGAGATACAAGACGATCACTCTAATGGGTGCGAGAAGCGCCTGTCTTAGTGACACAAATCTTGATCTGTTTATTATACTCAGTAGTCTTGAACAGAATATCTGTCGTTAGGAGTGAGAGGTCAGAACAAAAATGTTGCAGGGACTAAGAAAGGTTGGGAACCGCTGGTTCGTAGAATATTCAAGCTTCTTCCTGAAAAATTGGATAGACCCTCTAAAGATAAAGTTTATTTCTATACTTCTCCAGAACATACTGAAAAATTCCTCTGATATATAACTACACTCATTATTATTTCATGTGCATTATTTATAAGTCCTGCATAATTATATACGCATAATTTGTACATTCGGCATAATTTACATTCAACCCCATACTTCGTATACCCCTACATTATCTATGCACTCCGCTTACTCTGTACTTTCTGTAGAATCCATAAATTTCATTTTATTTATGCATTCCGCATAATATAGGCATTCTACATAATTTACACATTGTGCATATGTAATGCACTTCACATAGTCACTACATGCTGCATCATCAGTAGAATCCGTATAATCAAATAATCAAAGCGTTCCACATAATATATGCATTCCAAATTTTGTGCACTTTGGATAGTCAATGCATTCCGCACAATCTATACATTCCTTTTGGTCCATTCATCCTTCATAATTTATGCACTATTAGTTAATTCATAGTTCTTTGGGAGTTTGTGGATTGTCACTAGAAAACATACTGGAAGATTGCGCACATTTGCAGTTGAATGCATAAGATCAAGGTCACCGAGGTGTGCCCATGTACCTTGTTATGGTCGTTTCATAACTCCAGCGCCGTTCTTCGGCCGTGTTGGTAGCAAGAGGAGCATATACTATGCCTTAGCAAGGAGTCTAAACCGCTCGCCAACTTCTCTCCGACATCGCTAGATTCGAGTTGTGAGTTTTCAAGCCTCTTATTTTCCACAATCTCAAGATTATGACATTTTTTGTTTGGGAGAATCTGGTCGCGTTCCTCCCATACTTCTGCTCACTGTCCCATTTTTACCTTCTTTTGTAATGATAGGTGATACATTTTAATCAAATTTTTATTTTATTAATAGAGCGCTGTTACTGCTTTCGTCAGAAACCACCGCTTTAGATACGCAGCGAGAATTCCATCTGCTCATGATCAGTCGGTGCAATAGATTTGTCAAGAATTTAAGCCTAGCGCACATGGATGTCCGCTGAGTTTTAATTTTAACAACAAGATTTTGTTACTTTGAATAGAGTTATTTATGTGCACCGTTCAAAGGCAGAGACTATTGCGTGTCAAAGATAATTTTCTAGATTAAACTCGCGAAAGCATAGATATCTCACATCTGCTCTTTTCTTCCTAGTCAACATTTGTTTGTTTGAAATACAGAGGTTTCCCGTGTGCGCTAGGCGTTAATTGTGAATCATGAAAGAAAATCCAATTAAAATTTATTTTCCACTCCGGATGTGCAGTTTAGTACGATAAGGGAAGCCATTCACAAGATGGAAGACCCCTTATTACAAAATAAATATCCTTAGAGGCCTAAGGCCATATGATATAATCGCCCATTGAGCGTCAATATAGCAGTTTTTTTAACGAGATTCATCGTTCTGGCGTTCAACCTCGTATGACGTTAGTCCTTCACATGCAACCGAAGGCGCTGGAATACCCCAGATGCTAGAAATCTTGGCCAGCTTTGGCGATACATCAGAAGGTACACCTGTGAACAAAGAGAATGCTTTAGTAAAGTAATAAGAAAGATCGTTGTATGAATTTGTTTTCGTTAGACATGGAAAACATCTTACTTGATTTTGCGCTGGCTCAAAAATATCAGCATCTGGTTTCTGTAGCTTTGCTTGAACAGCTTTTCGTACCCAGGCCTCTACGTTTATCTTAAAGAGAATGAGAAAGCAGCTGAAATAGTAGCATAGTACCATGTGGTGCCTATGGGTGTGTTGGCAGTTGAAATATGTTTGCATGCAGCATTGATTGCTGAAGGATTCAAACGGAAGGGTAGTACAGTGTTCGCCTGAGTATGTTGTTATAGAATATATTGTCATGATGTAATTGGCAAAGTATTCTGAACTCTCTTCGTCTCAAATACCCTTATTGTCTAGAACTCAATCTCAAATACCATCTTTGTCTTGAATTCTCGCTATTTCAAGTGAATAGATCTCAAACAAACGGCTACTGTCTAGCCTCTATTGGCGGTTCCTTGCTCAGAAAGAGAAGGGGATAAGAACAGTGGTTTCTGTTTACATTTCCGTCGTTTTTGGCCAGGGTTTATGGATATATAGCAATGGCTATCAACATATTAATGTATGCAACTTATATGCGTATGATACCATCAACATACACACATAAGATGCCCTCAACATACACGTGTATGCTATCTGCAACATACATGTGTATGAAGTCATCAACATACACCCAAATGGTTTCATCAACAGACTTGCTATGATTACATAAATGTACATGTGTATCCTGTTTGCATTATGCACATGCATAGTGTCATCAACATACACGCATTTGATGTCATCAACTTAATGCATATGATGTCATCAGCATATTGTATATTATCTCATCAGCATACACACGTATGATGTCATCAACATGCTTAATTTGTCACTTAACATGCATAGCAGTGTTTGCATTTGTGAAAGTGATTTAAAAGCAATTAAGTATAAAGCCATGCTTACTTCGTTTGAGGCACTCGGCTGAATGAATTCCCTGTAGATTCTTTGTATTAGAATGTATCGCTTTGCAGAATCTTGTACATTTTTCATTTTCTCCACCTCCAACCAGAACTTTAAGTTCTCATCGCTATGCTCTTGCTTGAGAAACCTCTCAAACAGCAGAATCCCCACTGAAATGCAGAATGGAGAATCGTTAATAGCTCTTACAGTTAAGGTTACAGCCTTTTGCGCAATTCATGGGCATCAGACGGTACAATGCAATAGTGATCTTTGCTGGCAGATTTAACCAGATGAGAATTTTACATCTCTTCTCTTCGGAATCTATAATTATCTGTCTACTGTATTGCCATCACGTGATGCCTACTTCCTAGTGATGCAGCCTCTGTTCTAGTTTTGTCTTCAATTTAGCGGAGTGTCTATATCTATCATCTGATTACGTACGGATCTAGATGTCAGGTAAACTTGCAAGAATCAAAGTTGTTTGATTTGGTTGTCTTGACGATCAGAATGAGAAAGACGCAAAAAATATATCGTTTCGTTTTGTCTCATGGATGATCGACAATAGAAAGAATTGGATTGGATTCATCAGAACCGATTAGGTAAAAGAATTTGTCTTTCGACTTTATCTGCAGACAAGATTATACGCAAATCTATGCATGAATGACACATCTGATACCTTCATCATTGATCAAAGATTCGAAATCAAGCATCCATTGTTTTAATTTATCTGAACTTAATCTAAAAAAGAAAGATTAAAATTAACTACAGTCTTTTATTCATAAGAGCGCACTTTATAGGAACCCTGAAGTTCCATGTGCCAAAGGATAACAACACTGTTAGAACATGCTGAGTCTCAGATGAGAATCTCCACCAGTACTCAACTAATCACACTGTTCTGGCAAGCAGGTCATGATGAGGTCTGGCAACACTGGCATTCGTAAATAATAATGATAGTAATAATTGCTAGAGTGTCCGTCGTGTCGAAATGCCGGAGGGCGTTGAAGTGAGATTTAATTTACTGCATCGTCAACTACGGTAGGACCTATTCAATACGAAATCAGTCGGCCAATGAATAAAGCCAAATCAGCTATTTGTCTTCTTACAATTTACCAATTTACCTAAGTTACCAAGTCAATGGTTGGTTAATTACTAAGGGGACAGATCATTACATCGTCACATACTGAAGTCAACCAGTCGCTCGATTACTTCTGTTGTGCGAGCACTTACCTAACTGGTTAATCATTTAATCAACTAACCACCTACTCACTCGATTACTCAGTCAGCTGCTCGGTCACTCAATCAATCAATGAATCAGTCAATCAATCAGTTAGTCTATCATGGTCGATCATTCCCATCGGCTTTGCCCGGTCAGTTTGAAATCAACATATTCAGTAAATAGAGCTATCCGTGAATCGTTGCATACCAACAGGATATGCTACCATGTGCCTAATCACTCAATCCATCAGTTATTTTTAACAGACATCAGAGATTAGCAGCTGGGTGTATCAAACCTTTTCTGTAGCGTAGCTCTGTTCTCTTTATCATTCATAAATGAAACTCTTCTATTTTTGACATATCGATTTCCTGATGTCTTGCTGCAAGAGTAGTATAGATACATACATACATACATAGATACGTACATTCAAGCATACAATTCCACATATAAATATAAGTAAATAGTATATATAAATAAATAAATAAATAAATATATAAATATATATATATATATATATATATATATATATATATATATATATATATATATATATATATATATATATATATATAAGAATATTATTAGTACTATCCACAAGAACCGTTGCTGGGAATAATATTCTTCCGAATAGAGTCTGTCTGATAATTGCAACAGCATGAAGCTCAGAGTTACAGATAACATGTCTTTTTTAATCTTCTTCTCTTGTATATAAAACAAACTGATTCTAAGCCGCATCAACTAAGTATATAAATTGCGTAGAAAGAATCAACCAAAAATACACTTGTCTGTAAGTAAACATTTCGATTAATCGATTAAAATCTTTATCAGTACTCTACTCAAAAGTACTAATGAAGATTCTAATCGAAACGTTTACTTACAGACAAGTGTATTTCTGGTTGATTCTTTCTATATAAATATATATATATATATATATATATATATATATATATATATATATATATATATATATATATATATATATATATATATATATATATATATATATATATATATATATATATATATATATATATAATATATATATATATATTAATATATATATAAATTTATCCCATCTACGCTGATGATGAATTTTTGTTAAATCCGATCCGAAACGTTCGTCATTTGATAAATCAGTTTGGCTTAGGCTGTCTTCGTCTTTGAGATGGATTGTGTTAAATGAATGTCAGCTGCCTTGTAACTGGATTGTCGTAACACACTAGAATGTATATATGTATGTATGTATGTATGTATGTATATGTATGTATATATATTTATAACTTTGATACTATGATGGAAGGGCTTATTAAGAGGAAGTATTGTAGGAAAGTGTATAGTGTGATTTTTATTCGCTTTGCACGTAGATTAATTTAATTGATTTCAAATTCACGGCTGCTTGTAAAGCAGCAATACTGAATGAGATACGTGCCGTGCTTAGATACCAATGACATGAGATGAAAATGACAGAGTTTACTACAATGTTGTCACATACCATGCGCAAGTGCACAAGAAGCACCAACAGAAGCAGCAAGGCTCAGATCTTGACCGTTTACGGTGTTGCGCCCCATCCCATGGAACTTGATAAAGTTTGCATTCATTTTGTGCTAGATCGTTTGTTGCACCATCAATGATAACTGGCTCGACTCGACAACAGGGAACAGCTCTCCGCGTACAAACTATGTTACCCATTTGCCATGCCTCGACTGAGCCAAACACAATTGCAGGAGCAGAGGATGTTGTCATCTATCCAATAAAATCATCGCCATACCTGGGATGTAAAAAACCACAAACGTATATTGCTAACGTGCTTCCAAATGTACACCGTGTGCCTAGTGCGAATAGATCTTGGTTGAATATTTTGCGAACCTAATTGGCAAATGAACTGAATCAGGCGTTTCCTTTAAATAGCTTCAAACGCCTTTAAAGTCATTTTCGGCCTTAATTGCATAGCTTTCTTTGCCAACGATTCTTGTTAATTTCGGTACCTATGAAATGTGATCAGTATATGGACAGTTTACCTGTGCACAGAATGTATCAGCTTAACTTTGCTCTAGATGTATTGGAGTGTTGCTGAGACGAAACCAAACTTGTACCCTAGCAAGTTGGAATTGTTCTCTCCCCCTCGGTGAATCTCCTCACGTCCGATTAACTCTCGTTTGAAATGTTGCTGTTTAGGATAGGCAAGCTTCGGAAACAAGACTAATTAACATATCTCCTTGGCTGTGCTAATCTTCTTTCGTAAATATTCTCGTTCAAATATTTCTAATCCCGAGATTCTTGAGTCGTTCGTGGGATGAAATTATCACTGAACGGAGGGGGTAAACTAGTTTTCAACTTTCATGTGAGAAAATTCACAGCAAGAAGAGATCGCATCGGCTAACCAAAGTACTAATTAATCTATGAAAGTTTGCTGGGGTCAGCGTAATGTTTCTACTAGTTAATCAAAATACCTTTGCATAATTAAGTTCTCTTCATGAGATCTCATGAATCAAGCGCAGCTTCGCTAAGCCATATAATTAAGGAATCTAGAATTAGTGAAGCTTGTGCTATAGTAACATTTCTGACAGCTGACACGAAATACGTGGTGTTTGTAGGAGAGCAGCTTTTTTGGAAAGTACAAGTCGACGCCATTTTGAGCTTAGATATTTCAGCAAGAGTTCTTCTCAAATACAGAGCTTCTTGTTCGAGTCCCATGCTGACCTCCTTGTTTTGTCTCCCTTTTTCACAATACAAATACGTGTGCAGGCAATTCTATACTGGGCATAGGCAGCTCTTGGGAGCAGAATTGTGGAATAGCCTATCAACTGCGATAAAATCGGCACCAACCATTATCAACTTCAAAAACTTAAGCCGAAAAAGATTTTGATATAGATTATGTATAGTTTGGTTGATGAGCTATCTATTTTGTTATCTTATTTATATGTTTATGTATTTACCTTATATATTTATATCTATTTATATATTTACCATGCAATACTAACGACATAATAATAAGAACAAAAACAGTGAATATTAATATAAGTCAGTAAGATAGGAGCTCAAGACTTGGCCATCTGATTGCGATGGTAGTGTGCAGTTTTTGGTAGTACTATCGAACTGTAAGGCTGTCAGCATGCCAAGGAAGTCAGGTATACACTAATCAAATAAACCTGAAGCACTCATCAACAGGTTCACGAGCTTAATGTTCTTATACTTTATTAGATTGTTGCTGTACCAAATCCCTATACTTTTGTGCTGTTCTTTCGGCATTGGTCCTAAGGTTAGATTCAAAACCCACGGTCAATTCTAAAATGTAAAGCCACTCATCAGAAATTGAGAAAGAGTTCACATATTGATAGCAGCTTGATAAGAAAGCCCTAAGATAGTCTACAGCTGATCGACCACTGGATCAATGTGTAGACTATAGCTGAAAATAAGGATAGATTTATAGATGAAATCAAGTGAAGCAGTGAAATTTGTGTAGGTACGTTTCGGTGACAACTAATCAAGCCGTAGAAGCGTAATACATTAGCAATAGTAGGCCCAGTTTGTACTGTACTGGCACATTACTTGCGAAGTTAAACTGGCCGTGTTGGTAGGTTTTAACCTTAGAACTACTAGTTCTAATATTTCTATGGTCTAAACCATGTTTTCTATTTGGTAGGTTTGAACGAAGTGGTTTTATTATCTGTTTCATTCACTTTCGGAGATAGAGCATCATATTTTTAAAGCTCGCTGAAGTTCAAAGTAGAGCCACGCTGTACTGGAGAAGTGGTGGTTCATAGCGGCGTGATAGGGGGGAGCCAGGGAATATATTTCCTCTCAAGGAGATTGGTCGGCATTTTGGCATAAAGTGGTACGATTCTAGGAAATAAAGTTTGCAGAAGGCGATAAATCTATTTTGCAAAAGTTGGCAAATCTAATTTGCATAAGGCGGCAAATTTGCCACCGGTACCTACCCCTCCCGAAAGAGTTCTAAACATCCGCTACTGATCTAGTTCGACTACCTCCAACCAACGTTTAATAGACGGAATCTTACCAATATCTGGCCAAAGTCCGTTGTTCTACAAAAGCAACGTTACTGTTTGTTTGTCTTGAGAAAGGCGGTTCATATTGTCAAGAGAAGATGAACCAGTTTATTCAAACGAATGCTAACGCAGATTTTTTAAATCAACATAGCAGATTTCTGTGAGAATATTTGCAGTGCAGAGTGACCCTTTTGTGTGCTCATATAATTGCGAAATTGCATAGGATAAACATGTAACCAAAATCGATCTTGAATGATTAAACAGAAAGGGAAAAGAGCAAGTAGAGAACAAGATGTTTAGTGCATATGATTTCATGTAAATCTCTGGTCATTATCTATGCTGTCACAATATTGACCGTAATATTTTACAAGTTTGCAAAAAGATGCTTTCACTTATCTGTGTTTAAAGTAGATATAAATATAAATAAATATATATATATATATATATATATATATATATATATCTGTTCATACCTATTGCTCGAAAAATTTGAAGCATTCATTTAGCACATACTGAAAAGTTTTTTCTCGCAAGTTTCGAATGGAGCAAGCTTTTCAGTATCCTAAAAGAATTGTCCAGCCTTTTCGGGAAAGGCTCGCTGAACACCAGAGAAAAGGTTGCATTTGCTAATAAAGCTGGCGAAAGATAATTGCTACGGACCTACAAATCTCACGTTAAATCTCACGTTATATCCTTCAGGCATGAAATTGCTTAACTTAAACTGCCGAAATCCTTCCCTAAGTTTAGAAGCTCATTACAATCGTGATACTTTGTTCTTTCGAAATGAGCTAAAACACCTCATCTTACAAATGATGCAGCTGTCATATGAAATAGAACCCTCGACCTTTTCTGCTTTTGCTCTTGTGTACTTCAATATATGGCGTTTTCAATGTAATATTTGAACTAAGCCGCGTCCAGAACAAGAAATCTGGTCTGTAATATGCGAAGGTCTAGCTCGTAGCTTCGGATTTCGAAGGGGTTACGTCTGCAGTTTTGTGCCGCAAATGCTCAGAATTCAATCGAAGTTGTGTTGCTTGGTAACACGTGATTAAATTCACATCTGCACTTCATTGCTATAGGAACAGACAACTGTT
This sequence comes from Mastigias papua, assembly GCA_964019165.1. Taxonomy (NCBI): domain Eukaryota; kingdom Metazoa; phylum Cnidaria; class Scyphozoa; order Rhizostomeae; family Mastigiidae; genus Mastigias; species Mastigias papua. The sequence goes on along the minus strand of OZ025281.1, from coordinate 1,510,505 downwards.
CAATTCATTTCAATGGCAATTTAGGGCTTCTAGCTGTTCTAGTGAACGGGAGCTCCAGCTTAGAGCTTCGCAAATGAAAGATGTTTCGAAATCATCACTGTCTAAAATATATATTCCACAGATGGCAGACTGGCTGGCGGATACTTTCTAAACATCTGTTTTAGCAAGGAGCTCTAGATTGTCTTAGTAGCTAGACCTTCAAGCAGGTTTTTAGGCTTTTTCATCCCCCACAAAGGAATATTATATTGTAAACAAAAGCTGATGCTGGTTCTCAATCCGCAGCAGCAAGTAATTCATGTGTGTTTATGTGCAGGATATAATGAACGGGGAGGTCCAAAAAGCCACATTTGTACAGAAAGTATTAAGCAATTTTCAATGCATATATTTCCTTCATGATATGTTTCGATAGAGTCTTTGCACACTGTGCTCTTTGACATTTTTTCAGTTAGAAACTAGATAATTTCTGGTGAAGTTTGACTGCCTTACTCTTTTTAAGCATTTTGAGGCTTGAGTGTCCCTTGTCATAGTTTTTCTATCAATGATAACTTTTGACTACTACTACATTCCTACTGTGAATTGTTCCTAAAACCAAGAAGCAGCTCCTTTGCATAATATTTGGGGAAAAATACATGCTTTTGGCCACTGTTCTAGAGCACACATTACAGAATATTGTAAAAGCACCCCTACTTTCGTAATACACAGCTCTTGATTTTTAACATGAGACTGATAAACTTTCGGAGACACATTACTTCATTTTCCAGATTTTTTTTCTGAAGCTGTACGAGTTCGTTGTTTTTTGTTGATAACTCAAGCCTCTATGTTTTTAATGAAGTACTTTCTTGTGGAAAAAGAAGAACGTGGCTTTTTAGTTCTGCTGATACATGGTTCATTTTCCGCATTAATGCCTGCTTCTCTCCATACAAGACTTTTAAGTATCAAAGCGTGATTTTAGAAGCTGGATGTTAATCTGCATGTAGATCTGTTCTTTACTCCGTATTTACTGTATTGAAAACAGTGGCGGACCATGAGCTAGTCATAAACAATTCAATTTTGACATTCTCTTTCCTTGCAATTGCGACAGATAGATACACTTAGCACTTTTGCCGGTAGAGATCAGTGATTTGAACTAGGAATGGGGGCGAGGTAATGAGAAAATTTATCGAATTAAGCAGAAGAAATTCCTGTTTACGATCCGTGTTTCTGACACTTTAGGATTGCATTTAAATCGGTTCTGTTGTTTGTAATTATTCAAACAGACGAAGAACCATTTCAATTGTCGTTCACTTATGACCTCGTGTTTACTCTTAATGGGACATGATGACCAATGAGGTGGAATTTTCCCATACCTAATTACTCTTTCCAATGTCCATGCTTGAAGTGATATAACCTGTTTTCTCCAGTTAACCTCTTTCAGGCGCCTCTCCCTAATACGCTCTCCTTGCAAAATGCCATAAATTTTTATATTTTGAGCAAACATCCCTCTTTATTAAATGTCCTTCTCTGATGAAGTCTCCCTCTAAAATCTATTAAATCTTATAAACGCCCTGGGTGTTTGTTAGAGGAAATATATTGTTGCTGAAACCTGGGTTTGCGCACACGAATTAAAGCTTCGACGGAAGAGAAGTCATTGTGTTGTGAAAATTCCATCTTCAGAGGAATCGGCTGGTGTGCCCAAGGAAAGTAAAAAAGCAAAGGAAGCGAGGGGTGATTTTTTAAAAATCCAGAAACTTCTTTCGACTTTTAGTTGCATTGTACTACAAAATCGAATGACACCTCACTACCTCGATTAGATCAGATTTTCTGAGCTTCTTTGTGTTTCGCCATAGTTTGATTCCCCATTTTCTGATTACACATATTCACGTAAGGCAAAAGGTTTGTACATGTACTCTAGTCTGTACACGAAGCTTCAGAGCGGCTTTGCTTGATGTATTTATTGACTTATCCAGGACCTAATTCCGTTGGAAGTTATTTTCCACCGTATTTAAAATTGCTATGCTAAAGTAGAAGTCTTAAACTCGATTATGGAGAATACAGCATCATAGTAGTTCGCAGATGTGGTGAAAATGAAATAAATAGTAAGGAAGGAAAAGCTTCATATGTGTTCTGATAGGCTTGATGAGCTCCCACGTTCTACACCTGGAAATGACGGTACGATAAGGCAACATTCGTTTGATAACGATCGAACCATCATCATTTCAAATACAGATACTTCACTGAAAACTCACAGACATTATTAATGTGCTTGTCTCATGCTTCCTAGCGCAAGTACACCGGCAAACATAAAATCTCAGATTATATAAAGAACGAGCTATTCCAAGGCCGAAAGGAAGTTATATGCCGAATTCAAAACATCTTATAAGGCTAGTCTGAATTGAAATGTAGTATAAGATGTTTCCTAAATAGTCTTATAAAACAAGGAGGTTTTCTCACAGTTATAGATTAAAGTTAGGAATCAGTGTTTGTTACTCACGAAGTATTAACTTTCATGTAATGTCTTGCTTGATACCCACTATCAGCAGATAAACTACGGGGCTTGACTATCTTCGCAGCTTCATTCCAACTGAACTGGCAAGAAATCAAACATCGTCTAAAACATACCTGCTTTGGACAAACAAACCCTACCTTACACCTGCATTTTCCGATTTTTAAGATGTCACGCAGCTTGCCCGCGTTTCTGCGATTTCATCACGGTCCATATCTAGTGCAAGCTGTATAACCGATCTTTGTTCTCGATTGACTGCATAGGCTTCCATCTTCAGGCGCTTTTCGAAGCAGGTTGACGTGAATAAGACGTCATTCAAGCTTTAGAAAACAGCGATTATTTATCAATCATAATATCATCCAGAACAGGAACCTTTGTGGCAGTGCACGATTGATTGTTTTTGAATTATTTTTACTAAAACCGTCCCTTGTGTGGCCAATATTTTCTCGATTACATACAAAGATTTCCCTTATCATTACCAATTTTTGCTTTTATCTGGCTTCCGATTACCTTCGGAGAAGTTTGTGTTGTATTGTCTCATACTCAGCGATAAAACTGCGATTTCCTATGGCTGTAGTTCAACAGATGGTTATGTAACTCTCAAATTTTGAGGAGGTTATCTCACTACCTTGCTTTGTTGAAGGAAATGTCAATTCAATTGAGTCAAATCATTGGACCCCCAAAAACATCTAAGAGTTCTTTGTTCCCCTCCCCTTGTTCCCTCACATTTTGCAGTCTTTTTAGTTCTTTGTAAATAAAATCACAAAACAGAAAATGGACGTCTAAAACCTTAGAGTTCCTTACCGCCTTCACTTTTAAAGCCTTCAAAAGCCTTAAATTCATTAAAACCCCTCCCCATCTTTGTCAATATCATATATGTATGTGGTGCTTATTGTTTTGAGCAATCTGTTGAAAAATGTACAAAACTCATTATTTTTTGCAGGTTACTTTGATTCAGCACAATGATATCGCTCATATATAATATCACCTAATTCTATGCACCCAGCTTGGTACCAAACAAAGAATAACCTAGCAAACTTTGTTATTCAACACAGTGATAAGGCTCAAATGTAACATCACCTAGTTTTATACACCAACTTGATAATATCATACTTTGTCGAACCAATAACACTGCTTGCAGATGCGATGAGACAAAAAGGCACAAGTTTCTTTACCATCTAATTAGCATACAAATGTGATATTTACAAACTGGATATAGTTACTAAATCAAAGCATCCTATTTCGGTTTTGTTTTCTGTTTCTTGTAAGGTGGCGACCATCTCAGGCATACTCTGTCTACAGTTATCGGTGGTCGTTTATACTGTGCACTGTTCAAGTGCTCCTCCACAAGCTTGGGTGTTACAATGATCACATGTTGTCCTTTCCAGTATTTCACCATGTTTAGCGTCTGCAGCGTGCTGATTATGTCTTCTTGAGTAATGCTTGTTTGCGTGCTGCAAAAAGTGATGCAGCATTAAATAAAGCAGTAAAATAGAATTCAATCCTATCGTTAGAAGTAATCTGCCGTTGGTGCTGCAAATCGAGTGTTGCATGTGTATGTGTTTTGACTCTGACATAAAAAATTAATCCACAACTGTAATTAGCTACTCCGCTTTTCAACAATAACTTCTGCACATTGTACACTATGAATTTTGCCCTACGGTTAAATTAACCTTTGACTTTCCTGCTACATTACCCTTTGATCGATATCCTTAGGTTGACCTTTGACTTCTGGTCTAGCTATGGCCTTCTATTTAACCTTTCATCTTTTGCTCTTGAATCAGAAAAAATTCAAGAACTGCATCGAAACGTCCCTACCTGAGATCTTTGATGGAAAAGCTTGCACGCTCTGCTCTCATAATATCGAGAAGTATCCAGGTCCAGTAACTTCGATAACTTAACTTTCCGAGATCAGATAGAGGCTTTTCTGGAGAGCCAACCATCTGCTCTATTTTTGACAACTCGTAGCCTGAAAATCAAACGACTCATTAAGAAAGTGTTACTTCAAAAGCAACAAACGAAAAAACAGAGCTTTTCAGTAGATACAAATGTGTCCTTTGTTTAGACAGGCTGCTTATGCTGATATACAGACGTGCATAATATCACGTAACAATGCAAAGTTTATCTACCCCATTAGCATTCTCATACATTTGCATTGGGTCTCCCACCCATGCCAACACCTATTCCAATGCAACGCGGAAATCTTCTTCTCTCAACTCTTCAAAGCATGAAGTTTAATTTTGTTTGCTGTTCATTAGTCAAATGCAAGAAAACGTCATATTTGCCAAGGCTTAAGTATAAATGGATTGAACAAAATCTTGGGCATACATCAGTACATTCTTAACGCAATTTCGGCAAGCAGTATGTGTATTGAAATATAATCCTGATTACATGGCGTCCAAGACAACAATAGCATAACAAATGTGAATTCCATCATCAGGCATATCGCACAATAGTTCGTGGATTTTCATACTATTGGACGAGAGGTTGAATGCCCTAAAGAACGGGTTACATATAAACGTCAGTAAGAGCCTATAACATACTGAAGGCGATAAGAAATTTTCCATATCCTTTCCGTTGGTAAGGAGGTAGCGTCAATATACACGCCACATTGTTTCCATCTGGTGATTCCTTTTCCTACGAGACAAAAAGAATGATCAGTTGTGAAAATACAAAAATTGTCTCTAAAAAGAAAGAAATAGCCGAAAAATCATTTAAAAAGAGATCAACCTGGTGCAGAAAGACGCAAATCTATCTAGACTCAAAGAGCCGCCGGGTTGTATAATACGTCAAAGCATTTTTAGCAAAATCCAAACTTAATGATAGCTAAACTCCTTATCGCGTTTTCCAAAGTTTGCAATTTGGCAGGTTGCACAAAATCCCACACGTCAGTATTATCAGGGCAGACAAATCCAATCTTTTTAATTCAGATCGCTAGATATCATCATCACTACCAATCCATATTGCGAACACCATTTCACGTAAAGTGCTAAATCAGCAACTTGGTGTCTACTTCCAAAGTACTTTGTATTAATTTGCAGTTTATGTTGTCATGACTGTCAAATAAAGAGCCCTCACTTTTCTAATAACAGTTCAAGATTGAACTTCGAATACAGCCTATGCTGTTTAACATAACTAAAAACATTTTCTCTCTCTTTCTCCTAATTTTGTCTCTTGTATCAACTGGCAAGCTAATGAAAAAACTAGCATTTGATATGATGACAAAACCCTGAAAAATCTGAATAGCAAACCTTGGAGAAATAACCAACCAAATGACATCCATCACGGTCGACTTCAGTTAAAATGTAAAACAAAAATGGCTCCACATCGAAGTAAAGTGTTTTGTGGTCCAAGAAAAGTTTTGCTAGAAGACACATATTCTGGCAGTATATCTGAAAGCAAAGTATCAAGAATCGTGTTAAGAAGAAAAGGAACAAATTTGTTTTGAAATAAAGACAAAACAGAAATATCTTCACTCCCTGAAAAGTAGGATGCAGAATCGAAGAATATTACTGAGTTCCTGTTGTTTTACAAAATGGTACAGAGACCTTAGTCAGAGAGTTTTTAAGCTTGGAGTTAATTCTGTGAGTGAGGCAGACTTGCAGCTATATCGAATGTGAGACTCATGCATGGGATAAACTAAACTCTATCTTGATACCTTGTGTTCTCTTCCATCAACTTCGAATACTGAAATTCTTCCTTTTCGGTAAATTTCCTTTCCAGGAGGCTGCCTGTGTGTGCAGGTTCTCTGAAATAAAAGCGATAAACGCATCAATGTGGCAATTTGCAACAGCTGATATTGGAGAGATTACACATATGAAACCTAGAGTTTCACCTCGTATTCATAACACAGCTTCTTGATGAACCGAAAAGCTTGAATCCCAAATTTTTGCGCATAGCTTTAGTTGTAACAAATAGTTCAAAGTACACAAAACAAGATTCAACTGGTAAGGTAATATACCTGATGGTGTCGATAGGTTTTTTCATATCTCATGTACTTCACACAGTATTCGCAAATGTATAGCTTTGGCTGTTTACCATATTCGTCTGGAAATGGGGAGAAGTACCACGTGTCAATCTCATACTTGCCAATTTCGATCTTGTCCACATATTTTATTCGAGTAATCTGCAACAAATTATTTCTTAATCATTTCTTTGGACCTCATATGTACTGTAGGCAATTCAAAATTTCTTTGGTCATACCAACTGTCTGTATTCACATAGCTCAATAAATGTTTTCTTGAAATGATATCTTTGGTACAATACACAATGTATGTAACACCATACCATAGGTTTCAAAATGTAGTTTTCAAAGGGGATTCGAAAGGAACTTTTAACTACCAGTAGAACAAAATATACTCCAACTGACAACAAAAACTCTTAGGATATTAAATCTACTAGAGTTGAATTCTGCTCAAAAAACAGCATATATAATTATATTTATATATATCTCAAAGAATAAAGGCAGCTTACAGCTTCATGTTCTTTTTCTAGTGCTGCAGTAGTAGGATCCATGTCATCATAAGACTGTCAAATGAAAATGGATACAAAATATGATAGACCATCTTGAAGTGAAAATAACTTTGCAGTTCTGCTAGGCAGATAGAAGTCTAAGTAAATAAATGAAGCATCAAAGCCAAGTATAAAGCCCAATGATTTTTCAGATCATGAACATACATGCTCAAGTAGCAGTGATAATGTTTCTGTCCTTCTCTCCTCTCATCATCTATCTTTTCTGGAGACAAAAAGAGACCATAAACTTGCAAGACTTAAGTACTTCAGACTATGTATAAATGCATTATCACTAGTTACTTAATTTCATAAAATCAGCTAAGGTTCAACTTTACTGAGGGTATGTGAAAAGTCTGTTAGTACTACAGAACTTGATTAGATCATGACAAATGTTCACACTTTTTTGTGCTCTAGTCAAGTTCTGTTCTACTGAGAACTGAAATGGAGCCGAGCCATAACTTAAAGGCTAGCTATGCAGCTAATTGGTGATGGATAGACCATTTCTATGACTCACATCAAATGGGTACTGGTCACATTAACATATGCAAGCTAATGCAAGACTGTAGCTGGGCTCAGTAAAAGTGTGTAGCATCTACAAGTACATATCTGAGTACATAATATGCTTGCAAAGTAAAATACGATGTGGCAGCTTGCAAATCTGTTAAATGCCCTCAACTCTGCATCCCACAGGTTAAACACTTGCTTTCCGTAGACCATTATCAGCCTTGACAGATCAAAGTTGAACATGCATAATTACCTTCTGAACATGGTTAATTTCATCATGCTTCCTTTTTTGATTTCTTGTAATTTTTCGATCAGTAAGATCTCCCTCCATGACCACTTCAGACATGCTAACATTGGCCTTACTCTCATCTTCACACACTGGCTTGTAATCCACTCTATCATCACTAACCCATTCATCAAGTCTTCTGTTAACTTTGAATTCAAAATGAGATTACAGTTAATAGATAAATGCCAGCACATTCTCTCAAACAAGTCTAAAGTTAATTAAGCCTGAATGTAAGAGACATTTAAGGCAAAAGTCTAAATGAAACCCCCTCAGTTTCATTCTACTTCCTATACAATCATGTCTGTTCTAGGGATGATAGACTATGCAAACAAGAAATTGATAATCTACATAATACCATAATATTTAAATTAGCATGGGTGCAGGACTTACATTTCAGGGGGGTGATGACTGTTTACATAGATGAACAGGAAGAGCATTCAGGACAAACTATAGTTTCCATGCCAATTGCTCTCTAGCCACAGTGAGCTGGAGCTATTATTGGTAAAAACCATTGCTTTCTGTGAAGAACTTGCCCAAACAAAATGAACTTCTGCCTAACTGTTGGCTGCAGCCCCCCTCCCCCCCAGTCCCATCCTACTATGCCTTAGAAGACCAGTTTATTATCTGCTTTGATTCTACTTCTAATTCTATAACCTTACCTATGTCCTATCTATGTTAACCTAATTGTACTACCGAAAGGTATTAATGAATGGACTAAATAAAAGCATAGAGTCTTACTGGGTCATTGTAATTTCTTCAGATCATTCTTTCTGACAGTAATTATCATATTTTTCATTTCATATAATATTTCATGATGATATATTAATAGCAGCAAACTTTAAGTGACAACCAAAAGAAAATTAGCTTACATCCATGATAGTGTACATAATATTCCACTTTGCTGTCAGCTGATGTCCTAGCCTGAATGACATCTGCAGGATCTGAAATTACAAAATGATAAGTTTCCTTTAATTATTTGACAATAAAACATTGATTACAGATGCTGATTAGAAATAATCTGGAATGCACACTAGATAAGTTTACAGAAAATCCTGCATGTTATGTCCATTGTTGTAATCAGACAGTTGCCACAAGAAAATGCCTTATGGTTTCAGGTTCTCCTGCTCTGTAAACTGTCTACTGCCATATGTGACAACTGACAACTGAAATTGGTCATTCTTCACATTCCTCAGTTGATCTTCTTGATGACAAATTTGAAAATAACAACGAAAATTTCTGCTAAGATAGATAACAAGAAGGGGTAGCTCGTATACTAATTGAGCCCTAAATAACAATTAAAGAGGGGTTTCTACACCCCAAACTACTACAACAACTAAAAGACATACACCAAACGCCATCCATTCTTTTCACTCTTGTGTGGTCACCAGGCGCGAGTTTTGAGCTTCTCGATGAGTTCTTTCGTCGGCTTTCGAATTTACGCTCCTCTTGTTGGTCATTTTGGATTTCATTTTCTTTGCTTTGCTCATCGTGTCTTATGGGAGTTTCTTTGTTTGCCTTCGCGTCTTCCACAACTTCACCCGCCATTTTGAATGCGCAACTTAGCTTCATTCACGCGCAATGTTCACGCGTGTCAGCTGCTGCACAGGAGCACAATTTCGTGCTATGGTGCTCACACAAGCTCAGCAGATTCCCGCGGCAATCAGCTGATGAGCTTGGGGCTTTTTATCTCCCTCAAGCTTGGATTATTACTCTTGGCCATTTTAATTTTATCAAACCCAGTCCAGTTAGCTGGTTACTCCTTATCAACTTAGGTCAATCACTTCAGATTTGCTGTACGTTAGCGCTCCCAGCCGGTTCGGTCGGTCATTTCAGACAATATAGACGGTTCAACCTTAACTGCCGTGGGTGAGACGTTGCAAAACAACACTTTTTTGCTTTTTTCAACTTTTTCTCTCACAAAATACCATTTTTACCGATTTGCACCTCACGCTAACAGTTCAAGAGGGGAGTAGCGAAATCGAGGTAAGTGATGAATACAGCCTCGACATCATTATGTCAGCATTTTTGGTTCATGGCGGACATACGATAGACGATAGGCAAAGCAAGCCCAGAAACACTAGAACATAGAATTATATCCAGATAGAAACATATCCTGCAAAAATGGTAAGAATCTTCCTTTATTTTGCGGTATCTTGAATTATTATCTTTTCATGACGGTTACAGCAAAGTTCATTGAGTTTGCCGTTAGGCTAGTAGACCGGCCTCTTCATAATGAAATAAATTCGTAATGAGTCATTGCATTTCTTGTAGAAAGTGCAAGTTAGTACAGTTATGCGATTAATTGTGTCCCTGTTACATGATTATCTTTAAGTAGTACTTTTCAACGCTATAGGCTTATTTATTAGTGCTATGAGCTTATTTCTTATTGTACCATAACAAGATGTTATTTTGATATAAGCTTGGTGGAGATAACTTGAATAGAAGCATTTCATTTGAATCTTGCCCTATTATAATAGAAGCATTACATTTGAACTTTTGCTATTCTGACTGCAGAGTATTATGAGCTACAATGGAGGGGCTATAATAGCCATGAAGGGGAAGGAATGTGTGGCAATTGCATCTGACTTGCGATATGGTATTCAAGCACAGACAATCTCATTTGATTTTCAGAAGGTTTTCCAAATGAATGATAAGTTATTCCTTGGCCTAGCTGGGTTTGCATCAGATGTCCAGACAGTGTATGTATTACATCCTTAGCACCTGTTGGTTTGTTGATGTAGCAATGCCATCAGAGAAACTTGTGTATAGTTTTGATGGCATAGTTTCAGCTTATCATAGTTCAGTGTCATCTCATTTATAAATTAGTGGCAATAGCAATAGGCATGGTGTAGCAAGATACAATTACTTGCTGATAGTAATGGTAGAGTGACACTTTCAAGTAGTTTGTAGTCATGCATCACTCTTTGGATCTGATCTGAACAGTTGTTGTTTATCTGACTGAACAATGAAGTCATTCATTGAAACTAATTTGTTTATTGTTGTATTGTTTCACCTTTTGTTTGTACTTACCTGTTGAACACCTTTGCTTTATATGTGGTTGAAAATTTAGTTTTTTGAGTTAGATTTGGAAGTTATCAAACATAGAGTAATTTATGCTCAATAGCTCTTGAACGTGATCCTTGACACTTATACAAAGTGCTAGACAATGTAGTAGATAGGAACTGCCTTATGTTTGCAATGCTATAACTGATAAGGTATGAGGGAAGGTTTCCTGTAGATCTTACCTAAGCATCTTTATATGTTTGGAGGATGATGGTAGTAAATAGGAAAATTTTGCCTTATCTCCAGGTAAGGTATGAATGCAAAGAAGCTCCTCTGGATACATGTACAATGTTTTTCGTGGTAGTGTAGAGAACATTGTCACTACATGAGATTCACTAGATATGATTGCCAATGGATATTTTGTAGACACATCACTAAAATAATATGGCAAATGTGTTTTGCAGTAACAATGTGTTTGACAAAAAAAATGTGACCTCTGCCTTCTTTTAGGTACTTGAGACACAATTAGAGGAAAATCATGATTACCTGACCACTTTGTTGGCATTTTTCATTGTCTAATGATTACCTGACCACTTTGGTGGAATTTTTCATTTTCTATTTAGGTCAAATGCAGTGAAACTTAGATTGAACATTTATCAGCTGGAAGAGAACAGGCAAATTAAGCCACATTCTTTCATGAGCATGGTATCAAATCTATTATATAGTAGAAGGTAAACATTTTACTTGTTTGATTTCATTCTGTGTGTGTTTGTGTGTGTGTGTGTGTGTGTGTGTGTGTGTGTGTGTGTGTGTGTGTTTGTGTGTGTGTGTGTGTGTACATGTGTGTGTGTGTGTGTGTGTGTGTGTGTGTGTGTGTGTGTGTGTGTGTGTGTGTGTGTGTGTGTGTGTGTGTGTATGTGTGTGTGTGTGTGTGTGTGTGTGTGTGTGTGTGTGTGTGTGTGTGTGTGTGTGTGTGTGTGTGTGTGTGTGTGTGTGTACATGTGTGTGTGTACATGTGTGTGTGTACATGTGTGTGTGTGTGTGTGTGTGTGTACATGTGTGTGTACATGTGTGTGTGTGTGTACATGTGTGTGTGTGTGTACATGTGTTTCTGTGTGTGCCTCTGTTCTTATGTATATCTGTATATTTCTATCTACATAGTGTTTTTTATTGATTGATTTAACTATATTTTATATATATACAAATTGTATTGACTAGTTGTTTATTAATTATTTAAATATTGATTTTTATGGTATTAGGTTTGGCCCATATTTTATTGAGCCAGTTATTGCTGGATTGGACCCAAAGACCAATGAACCATTTATAGCATCTTGTGATTTAATTGGATGTCCTATGATACCGGAGGATTTTGTTGTTACTGGTACATGTTCAGAGCAGCTCTATGGCATGTGTGAATCCCTGTGGGAACCTGATATGGTACTGTCTTATTTTCTTTTTGCTGTTTATTTTAAATGTAAAAATTGACCTTTTGAAGGTAATCTTTTGATATTTTTCAGAGTCTTCAAAGTAGTAATTTTATGTGATCTTTTATATATATATATATATATATATATATATATATATATATATATATATATATATATATATACATATATAGAGAGAATCAACCACAAATATTCTTTTCTGTAAGTAGACATTTCGATTAAAATCTTTATCACAACTGAGTACTGATGAAGATTTTAATTGAAACGTCTACTTACAGAAAAGTATATTTGTGGTTGATTCTTTTTATGCAATTTATATACATTGTGGATGCAGCTTAGGATGAGTTTGTTTATAAATATATGTACATATAAATACATACATACATATATATATATATATATATATATATATATATATATATATATATATATATATATATATATATATATATATATATATATATATATTATTTTATTTGTTTGTTTAATATTATTTGATATCAGAAATACCCTCAAGCTTAATCTGTCCTTTATTATTTCTCTGTTGCATGAAGAACTATTTGAAATAATCTCTAGAATTTTTAATCTATGATTAATGATTAGGAACCAGATGATCTCTTTGAGACTATCTCACAAGCACTTCTCAATGCTGTGGACAGAGATGCACTTAGTGGCTGGGGTGCAACAGTACATATAATGTAAGTTTTATTTCAGTTGCTTTTTATTTTTAATTAATTATCTTTGTCCAAAGTACTCTGGGATTATCAGAGATACACATTTATATAGCTCTACATGGAAAGCTGTATATTTCTTAAGATAAATGTGTAAATATTATTCTGAATGTTTTTCTCAAACCTTTGATCCAATGTGGAATAAACACATTTTATTTTTTAGTGAGAAGGACAAAGTCACAACAAAGACCCTCAGAGCAAGAATGGACTAGTTGCAACGTCTATAGACTTTTATTAGTTTTTCTCTGCTGTAGTTTATTGAATTAGCGTTTTTCTTGGTCTGTAATCTGTTGTTCTCTGTTGATCCTCTTATGGTTAGAAAAGTGTCTTCTAGCCATAATTTTTTAATTGAGATAAAATTCTCAGTAGAGGAATGTGTATTTTGAAGCAATTTTGTCAGTATAATAGTCTTAGAAATATATCTAGCACTCATACAACACTTGCAACAATTAACTGTAGGGCATGGGCTTGCATAAGAGTTATACATACCTATAAATATGTGTGAATGTGTGTGTGTGTGTGTGTGTGTGTGTGTGTGTGTGTGTGTGTGTGTGTGTGTGTGTGTGTGTGTGTGTGTGTGTGTGTGTGTGTGTGTGTGTGTGTGTGTGTGCGTGTGTGTGTGTGTGTGTGTGTGTGTGGTGTGTGTATGTAAATAAATATGTATGTAAAGAAATTAGCTACCCCCACATTGAAAAGCAATAAGTTTTTTCTGCATTAGCTGCCTCTTTCACTAATGTCTTCAACATTTTTCAGTCTACTAAGGTTAATAGCTTCGAGAAAAGCATACTTTGGTGATAAATTCAAATTTGCTAAGTAACTAACTAGCTATCTAACTAACCAGCAAGCTAACCCACTAACTAGAAAACTAACTACTGACCTAACTGTATGACCTCTGAAAAGCCTGCTTTGCATTGCATGCAATTTTCATTCATAGCTAGATTTGTCATGGCTTATAAATATGTGCTGTGCTCCTGCCCATTTTTAGATCTCAAGGAAGCATTGGTTTACACTAGAAAACCCAATCCACAAATGACAAGAATTTATGCAAAATGTGTGAAGGTATACAATCAGAAAATGAAATTTACAATTATATCATTTACTCCTGTTCAGAATAATTTTTTAGCTGTACTATTAAATTCCGCTTTATTGAGGAGTATCTAGTTGTTTACATTGCGGTAGTGTCGTCGAATCTAGCAAACTGTCGACATTAATTTGAACAACAGCGAGGGACTCGATTGCCACTTTTAAATCATGCAATGTAGCTTGCACCGAATCTAATGTCCTAGCAACAATCGGTCTGCATTGCATTAGCTTGTCAGTTGAATAACTGTATGTATCTAGAGTGTTGTCTACAATTCCACACCTCACATGAAAGTTGTTCTCTCGGAATCGTTTGTGAAACACTGACTTGAATTTTGGTCTTTTATATTCGTCTCTGAATGTCGTAGATTTTGGTGTTTCAGTTTTCTTTTCATTCGTATCTGCTAAATGCGCGGATTCGGGATAGTTTGACGAAAGTGAAGGAAAGTCTCGCGTTCCAATGGCCTGTTGGTAGGTAAAATGCTCTTCTTCGTCACTTTCGGACGCCTCGCCGGAAACTACGACTCCACTGATTCTTTCCTTGGCTGACTTCTGGAGATCAACTGATACATCAGTAGATGCATCTGCCACCATTGTGTTTTGCATGAATGAACTGTAATCTGTTATTTCTTCATCACTTTCAGATGCCTCTCCTTCCAATATTGTTGATCCTTTCTCCATGTTGGAAGGAAGTAAGTAGTTTCAGCCTCGTTTCTACCAGTTCTAACAAAGTGATCGAAAATTATGTGATTATATAATAGTAATTTCAGCTGAGAATATACTTTTTATTGCAGAAGATATAAACTAACATGAAACAGTTTAGAACATACTACCATCACAAAACCCAGATAAAAGACACTTTTGTTTGATTCTAAGTGCTAAATAATGATGATATGAACGGTAGCCTCTATTCCATTTTTGATGACTAGGACATTCCGTATAATTTTTGTGGATACAGCAGGACGGCTTCTCCAAAATAACAGATTAAAGACAAATGATGTATGGTGGGATGCCGGCTGGACCTCAGGGAAATGGTGAATTATTCTTTTTCCATTTGTTCCTAACTATAGCTAGTTACATCCATTTTTGTTCTATACATGAGTGTGAAACCAAAGTTAGGGTGGATGGGCCACTGCAATTAGGATCGTAGCAACGCAATTTCCCCACGTATGGGAACCCTTGGTCATGTTCAAAGTCCTTTCAAAGTTTCATTGACGATGTTGCTTTGTTTTGAAGCGAAGCAATGCCTAATTCTCTTGCATATTTGTCAGTAATTGCAGAACCTTATTGCTTTTCAGTGATGCGGCCAGAGCTGCTAGAGGTTTGTTTACTAGCTGTTATCTCATG
The DNA here is from genome assembly GCA_964019165.1 of Mastigias papua. Classification (NCBI taxonomy): domain Eukaryota; kingdom Metazoa; phylum Cnidaria; class Scyphozoa; order Rhizostomeae; family Mastigiidae; genus Mastigias; species Mastigias papua. The sequence continues at coordinate 1,495,115 of OZ025281.1, read as the reverse complement.
TTATTCAGTCAGCTTGTATAATATTTTCTCTTTATGTCTAGACCTGCTGATTGGGCCTAATATGAAGAATTTGATTAAGGTTCAATTTAGTCAAGTAGCTGCAAAAAGATAATGTAGCATATTAGCATAATGTAACATAACATAATATATCATAGCATACATAACATAGCTTAACATAACATAATATAGTACAACATAGCATAGCATAACACTGCATGACATAACATAACATAGCAAAATGTAATACAAAATAATATACCATAGCATATCGTAGCATATCATTTATAACATACATTCTTTTAAGGCCTAAAGACCTTCTACAGTTCAATTTACTAACTATTAATTTCATAGCATCAATAGACCTATCAACTTTTCAAAATGAAAGTGCATTTTATTATGCTATGTGTTTGTCTCTCCAGGGTGCCTCCATGATTTGTAGCAGGAGTACTTCCAAGCAGCATATAGCCTCATTGTCATAGATGTTAATTATTCCTTATATATTAAGTGGATAATTGCAGTTCAATAGTCAGTGATTTATTTTGTAGGCCGTGATCAAATCCAATCTGCAAAGAGCAAAGTGTGGTCTCTCTCAGGCTAATTCTTATAGTAGCTAAATGGTTTATTAATTACCATTACAGGTTTGGGCAAGGGACAAATTTGAAAACCACAATTCCAGATTAGCTAGCTTATTCTGTTGCATGTCTGAAGGAAAGGATATATTTATTGAGCAATTTGGCAGTTTTTTCTATTATAGTTAGCTATAACTATAGTTATTTATCAGGTTTTTTATGCTATTATGTATTTATCACAAAATTTCTTATTTTATATCCTGTAGGAAGTGAAGCTTCACACAACTGGAAGAGAAAGAGAAAAGTGAGCACAGTTTGCCTTGTTGTCTAAGGTCTAAATGGTTTTGTACCTGATTGCCAAATTTGTTAAAAAACTACTGGGCTTTTAATTTGATAGATTAGTTTTTGTTAGGTTGTGTCACCAGATTATATTAGATTGTGTTGGACTAATTTTAGATGATGGTATGGCATGTCTGCTTATATGCATTTCCTGGATTGCCAAAGTTTGATTGGTGTCATTTATAAGAATATTGTTATATCATTAACAGCATGATATATCTTTAATATATAGGTATGACAATATGGCCGAACTGTTTGCAGTTATTAATACATTGCAATGTCTGGAAAAGGCATATATCAAGGATGCAGTTGAACCAAAAGAGTAAGTAGTTCCTTCTCTTGATGCATTCCAGCTTTCAAGTGTGTTCAAGTTCTCAGTAGTGCAAAAACTCTCAGATATTCTCAATTTCTCAAGAAGGAATTCTCAAATAAATAAATTAGCCCCATGGGAACTTTGATACTTTAGGATGGGAGCTTATTTCTGGGAATGGCTTTCTCAAGGGAGCAGAGTTGACATGTGGCTCAGACTCTTATCATATTATCTGACACTTCCCATAGAAGAGACTCATTTTCAAAACTTCTTTTCTCCATAATATGCAAAGAACAATCTTGTGTAAAAAGGTAAATTTGAGTCCCATGTATGATTTCATATGCTGGGGGAGTACCCATTAGGGGGACACTTATCCTGAGCCACTGGCATAGTGAGGTAGGGTGGCCAGTTCCTTTCCTCACTGCCTTTAACTTCCCCAGTGTTGCCACAAGGTACCCATTTGCTGCTGGGTTGACAGTGAGTGAACTTCCCAACTATGATGCAAGGGTTTGGCTTGAACCATCAATGTTTTGCTCAGCAGTCAAGCACTCTAACCACTTGACCACATTTGTAGACATGTAAATAAGCTCTTCATCATCCTCTGTGATATGGGCTAATTGTACTGGCAGTTTTTTGAGGGGGTATTTCAAGGATTTGTGGTGCTGAAAGTGATTTATTAAATACCCACTTATAGATATTGATTCCTTTTTGTCCTAGGTACACAGCTGCTTGTTCTAAATTACTTGTGCAGTATAAGGTAGGATTATTTACATCTAGATTTGTGATGCCAAACTTATATTATTGCTTTGTGAATGTTAATGTTAACTAGTTTGATACCCTTTGATGTTACACTTGTCCTTTCTATAGTAATTATTTGTGGCTCAATAGCTTATAATTAATAAAAGCAGGTGATTTCACCCCTTTTTCATTTATGTATGTTCATACAAAGTACTAACAGGCAACAAGATAATACCTGAGGGAGTGTAACAATACATAGCATCCTGAAGCAGCCCAATGCCAATGTTAAATTAAGCATACACAAAATTAATCAACAGTATGCATGCATTTAATTTTTCTCTCTCAGGGGTGCTGATTACAATTTATGTCCTCAGGGAGGGAATCCCCATTTGAGTGGCACACTAGATATAACATGGCAATAATCTCTTTTTCATTTTTGTCATTCTGTTGTATATAATATCTTACTGAGGCAGGCTCCCACGAGTTCTATCAACATTTAGATCTTCACAGGCCTAGGTTAGCTTTGGTATAGGTACTAATGAGCTCACAAGCTGATTTTTTTCGTGAATTCCATTAAGTATTTAAAAATTTCTCAGAGAGTAGGAGCTTATAAATTTATATATGCACGCATATACAAATTTTATATTTTTTCAGTTGTTTTGCATATCTATCTCTTATTTATCTTGACAGGCTGCATTTAAGCAAGTGCAGAGTGACAGATATCCAACAGTTGAGGCTTTTGTTTCAGAGTATCGGGTAATATTGAACTTTCCTTGCATACTTTTTTGTGTTATAGTGATATCTATATGTTTGTGTCGTTGTACAATTTCTATTATGTTTTCATTCAGTTTTAGCAAGAATTGATGACGATGATGATAATGATGATGATGATGATAATGATAATGATGATGATGATGATAATGATGATGATGATGATGATGATGATGATGATGATGATGATGATGATGATGATGATGATGATGATGATGGCTAGCCCATGGTTGGAGACCTCCTCGTGGTGGCAAGCAGGCACAGAGAGACACTGTCCTTATGTTGATAGTGATTCATTTCGCGAAGATTCAGAATTGGGGCAGATGTTGATGACCTGTGGCAAACTGTCCAACCAGGCCCCTTCGGTGAAAGTCAGGCACAGCAGCTTCAGGCTGCAGTTCTGATAAGTAACTGTTGGGGTAACAGAGTGGATTGAGTGTAGCCGACTCAATCACCTCTTCTAAACAATTTGAAGGCGACACTGACCCCAGGGTCAGCCTAAGCCCCGTAAGGGGCGTACGGGACAAGACAGACAGACAGTTGATGATAATGATGATGATAATGATGATGATGATGATAATGATGCTGATGATGATGATGATGATGATGATGATGATGATGATGATAATGATGATGATGATGATGATGATGATGATGATGATGATGATGATGATGATGATGATGATGATGATGATGATGATGGCTAGCCCATGGTTGGAGACCTCCTCGTGGTGGCAAGCAGGCACAGAGAGACACTGTCCTTATGTTGATAGTGATTCATTTCGCGAAGATTCAGAATTGGGGCAGATGTTGATGACCTGTGGCAAACTGTCCAACCAGGCCCCTTCGGTGAAAGTCAGGCACAGCAGCTTCAGGCTGCAGTTCTGATAAGTAACTGTTGGGGTAACAGAGTGGATTGAGTGTAGCCGACTCAATCACCTCTTCTAAACAATTTGAAGGCGACACTGACCCCAGGGTCAGCCTAAGCCCCGTAAGGGGCGTACGGGACAAGACAGACAGACAGTTGATGATAATGATGATGATAATGATGATGATGATGATAATGATGCTGATGATGATGATGATGACGACAATAATATTAATTATGGAAATGGTGATGATGACCGTAATAATGTTTCGTCACTGAAAATTCCTTTGTTGGCAGCAAGAATTTTACCAAAATGCCTCCAGAAATGTACTTTGTCATCCTTTTCATTACAGCTTGATTGCCCAGCAGCCTTGGAAAGAATAAAGGAGGAGAGGCCTATAACAATCAAAGATGACAAGGGAAACACTAGCAAAGCCATTGCTGATATTGTTTCTGTATGTATTTTCACTTGTTTGTTTCAATATTTCAATGAGCTCTAATACAGAAATGCCGTGTAATAGATTCAATATCATATAATGAAATATAGTATGGTTGTAGGAAACTGCATCTTGAGAATTAACTTTAAGATCAAAATTTCGACGAAGAACAGAGACATTTCTTTATCTTTAGAGATGTTTCTTGTTTAAATTTCCTTACACATTTCCATATTGACATTGAAAGACCTAAACTAGAACGATGAAACTAGAACCACGACATAACCGATTTTTATTTTCCTAAGCGTTTCGACTCGTCCATGAGCCATCATTAGTAAGGGATGGGAATATGTAAAGAAGGATTTTTTATGGATAAGTAGAGAAGGGTAGATTCGACACAACAAGGTACATCATGGGGTTCACTTTGTGGAGTGGTCACTGTGACAACTTTCCTTCTTTGTAGTTATTTCTTTCTTTTTTGTTTTTGATTTATATATGTAAGTATTTTTTATGTGTGATAGTTGCAGGGTTGCAATGCATTTCCATGCTCCCTGCCCTATCGTCTTGTAAAGTTTATTGCTCGTAGTGTCTTGTAAATTTTTAACTGCATGTATAGGAAAAAGAAAGAAGGGTAGGTAAAGAAAGAAGTATAATGTACAGTTGACTCTGGTCACTGTCACTCCACTTACAGCCAAACTCCACTTACAGCCAAACTCCACTTACAGCCAAACTCCACTTACAGCCACATTCCACTTACAGCCACACTCCACTTACAGCCACACTTTTCCTTAAAACATTCGATGTGACTATAAACAGAGTCTACTGTACTATTGTCTTTTTATTTCATCTTACTATGAATTAAGTTGCTATTAATGTTAAAGCTCTTCAGGTAACTCAACAGATGGTTTCAACTTGATAGTTCATTAATTGTGTCTGTTTCTCTATTGCACATGTCCAAGTACACTGTTGAATATATTCTTTATTGTTGCTTGTTTGCACAGTCTCGTTGATATTCCAGCTGTTTATCACAAAGAAGACAGTGAATGATCCCCATAGTGAACAGCATTTTTAATTCCTTATTATTATATTTTAGACTGAATTTCTATATTTATTATCTATTAGATAATTTATTATTATTATTATGTATTATTATTATTATTATTTTTATTATTTATTTTTATCTATTTATGAATGTAACTGAAGAATATTTTTATATGAATAATGACTTCATTGTATCAGGTGGATATAGAATTTCCTCTTGTTTCCAGCTCTTTATCACGATCATGGACAAATTAAGATTGGAAATTCGAGCCATGGATGAGGTACATTTTTCTCTCGACTAAACTTAATTGTGACCATTGTCTTCATAGCATTTCTTGTGCTTCTGTATTGTTAATCATCTCAATTTATTTCCTATCATTTGCTCCTGTCCTGTCTTCTTGTTTGCAATACTTTTATTGATTACATTTTGCCACCCTCTACTCGTCCCCCTTTCGCCATGATATCTTTGTGTTGCATCTATACCCCCATCTTCTTTAGATTCACCCGGATATCAGAGAGCTTCTAGAAACCATGAGCCGCTTGAGCATTCTGAGTGAAGATTTTGAGGGCAGGATAAAAGTTCAACACTGGTGAGTTGTATTATTCCTCTTGCTTTATTCAGGTCATTGCTTCCAGTCTGCAGAATTACCATATTGTTTAGTCTTTGTCAGAAGGACTTACTTCACTATTTGATTAGTATTCCAGTTGTGGGTTCGGAAAAATAGTCAAGCTCAAGCTTTTTAGCCAAGTTTTCTATCTGTTCATCATAAATCGTAGTTTTTTGTTGTTGACGTTGTTTTCGTTTTTGTTGTTGTTATTGAAAGTTTGCTTACGGATATAATATGTCCATATGATATGATTGTGTATGTGTAGCGAAACTGTGGATTTTCCTTTTATTGCGTGCTGCATCTCTGAAATCTGTTTGTCTGGTCAAAAAGAATCAAACAACTCGTCATCTTGATGCTTCAAGTATCAATTTCTATAAGCTCGTGGATTGGACATTATATTTTATTGAATGAGAAGCATAAATTAGCCTTTTATTTGATCCTGTGTTTTAGAACTTTTGATATCATACCATTAATATTGTTTGACGATTTGAGCACGAACTGCAACTTTCCTCTGTACCAAGCAGTAGTTCAAAGCCTCATTCATATTTATTTCTAAGGCTGTTATTAATAAATACTAATAGATAAGTAAGTAAGTAAGTAGGAGAGAATTCATTCAATATATTCCATTATTGCAATAGTATGTACAATAAAAATAGGCCGGTTCTAAACAATAGAACAAGGACAGAGCAACTGAATGTTTCAAAATCAAAAAGTAAGGCTACAGAGGATAAGAAACATTCATCAGTTCTAGATTCCATTTTACATTTTGAATCCCATAAAAGTTTTCATGATTTTCACAGTTCCTGAGACCGATATAGTCTGTAATTTTCTTGTAGTGCTTTTTACTTCTTTCTCATCTTTAGTAAGTAAGTAAGAAGGTAGGTAGGTAGGTAAGTAGTAGAAGTTTCATTGTCCTTACTCACTCCTTCCTAACTGCGGGCTATTCTTTACCCACTGACTGTCAAACGAGGATAACTTAACGTTAGACCATAGAGATCTCTATGCGTTAGACACGCATAGCATTGCTCTGACTTGCCTGTGATCGTACAGTCATGTGATAGTTCTGGAAGACCTATTGCCGTGCTGTGAAAAGTGTACAGGAGTAAAAATGAGACTGCACACGCCCTTATAGAGTAAATATTTTTGACGAATGAACTTCCAGAGAACAAATATAATTTTTGTCATTTTGAACATTTCTGTAGGCTGACTACGTTGGCAGATATGCGGGCAAGCGATGAACTAACAGAGGAGCAAGCAAGACAGATGCTGTTTGACCTAGAACAATCATATAACGCCTTCAACAGGTTATTGCAGCACACGTGAGAGATACCTAGCACACAGTTTATCAACATTCACACTTTCCTTTAGCAATCTGCCTTGTATTTTCGTGTTATTGTCATTTTGGTAGCTCTCAGTATTATGGGGAGGATCATCATTACTCTTAGACTCAAAAATTCCCCGTTTTGGGCCTCCGATGCAAGTGAGGCATCTGTCGCGAGTTCGTTATCAGCTTTTTCGTTACACATTCAGGCCTAAATAGTCTTTTCCCTAATTGAAAGTTATTATGCCATTGTTCATTTCACGTAGTCTGCACAAGGGGAATCCTGCTTGGGCTTTGTCTTTTCTTCTGCGTACTGGCATAGGACATTTTTTTTTAACTTGGTGTACCTTGTATTCTTTAGATGTTATAGTTTTTGTGTCGAGAATCTTGTTGAATACAATGCAATACTTTTGTTTGCAGTATCTGATGATTAACTACTGCGGATAACTGTCAGTGTCAGTGCACCTTTTCTCTTTTACATCGCTGAAAAGTAGGACGTGGCACTTCACTTTCCTAACAGCTGGCGCATTTTTACTCAGTTTTGCCATAAGATGAAGATTAGAGTGATTGGATGAGTTTACGAAATAAGCTCTACATAGAATGCACCTTGGCCCTTTGTAGCATCAAATCATCACACAGGTTCCTTAATCGTTGCCCGCCCTGCTAGAAGTTTTTGCTTCTCCCCCCCCCCCTCTACCTTGTCAGTGCCGAATTCTTGCCCGATGAGTTTCTAGTACTGTACTCCTACATCTTTTCTGCGATGTATTGTTGTGCACGAATAGCAGATCTGGTAACTTAATCTTACTTTTACTGGCTTTTTGCTCTTCAACTGCCCTAACAGACTTTAAAGGTCACATTTGTGAGTCTTGTGGTGAACCATAAGTTTACGGTCCGTATTCTAAATCTTGTTTTGTACTTGATCTGAACGAGTATCCGAGTAGCATGGCTGAATGCTTGCAAATGACCCATCCTCAATTGAATCGCTCTGTAATGGCAACTCTGAGAGAGATGGGGAGCAAGGAAAATCTATCACACTTCCTTCGCAATGCTGACGATTCAGTGCCAGTGTTCTCTCAAGCAGACACCCCCTACTTACCGCTCATATATGGGGCCAATCTTCTACTTTACCTTTTACCTGATGTAGAGTTTTTGCCAAGTCTTGGAACATTTGCCATAGTCTATGCAATTGACGAGCCATAGCACCCCTCCCCCCCCCCCCGTTAAACAATATTGCTTGAGGCAAATATTAGTAACCCCGAGGATGGAACTGATACTGTGTACAGTGCTATGGGTTTCACCCATCGACCCAACCATGTTTGGCGGAGGAAGGGGCTTACATTTTAATTGCTATCGTGGGAAAGTGACAGGATTCGGAAATTTTTGAAAATGTGTGGGTGTTCTAACTGCTTTAGGAAGGCATTGTAAATCAAATACAGTAGCTTGCGTTCAATTGCACCTGCTGCCTTTGCTGGAGCTGTAGAATACCTTTACAAGTTTGCAATTCCATTCAACACAATGAAGCACAATAGAATTAAATGTTATTACTTTTCATTCAATAAAATACAACGATTATATCTTACAGCTATCAATCCACCGGCTTTGTGGCATCCCTGAATTTCACTAATAAATAAGTCTATCATGCGCTGCTCCTCCGTTTATGTCATGCATTTCGTGAACCATATGTCCGTTTCTGAAAATGTGCTCTCTTGCTTCGTTCTGGTTCTGATCACATTTGAAGAACCAAACACAAAATGCTTTTTTCTTGTCCCCCGTGCCGCGTCCCTTTCTCCATTTGCGGAACAATGCAATAGCAATGGGAATGATAACGAGAAGAGCAATCAGAACGAGGCCAATGATTATCTTAGTATGCAGCTCCATCAGGTCAAAAAAGTTGCCTGAAAATGAAAATTAATTCAACTAAATAGCAAACTTTAAGAGCAGTGAAGCTCTCTTGTAATATATGTATATTGAAATTAGGTCCTAGCTTTGGGTGCGCCTCATCCGTTTGTAGGTTCTGTACTTGATTCATATTTAGGTATAGATTACAGAAAGTATCCGGAAAAAATACAGATGGTGAGATTGGATGGAAAGTTGCTTCGCTAGATAGAAAAGTAAACACAACTTACAATCATCTTTCATATCTGTGTAGAAGACTCCAAGAAGCATAAACCGTTTCTCAGGTGAAAATTTGTGGTCAGGGACCAATATGACCTGCAAGCAGAAAACATTCAACTGATGATAAACGAAGCGAATTGGAGTAAGTCCATTCACATCAGATTGCTGCCTCAGTAGATACTGCAGATACCGTAGGTGGAATTGCATCTGCGCTGTCAAACTCGTATCACAACTTGTTAAAATGGATTGTAAAAAGTGGCTTTACCTTGACTTTCACACATGGCCGAATATTGAGTTTCTTGTTTTCCTTGATGACCGTAAACTTCAAGTCGATCCTAGCCAGAACTCCTGTGTACAACCTCGTCCTGAAAAAGAAACAGGTCTGAATCATTATCTTACCAGTTGTTGCTTCATGGATGGATTCTTTCATAAGTTTACGTTCAGTTTTGGCAATAGGGAGATTAAAGTAAGCGTTAGCAGTAACATAATCTAGGCCTCATCTTGTTTTTCCAATGCTCACTGCACTAGAACCATATCTATTGTTCTATCATTCAAGTGCTAAAGTCTGTTATACTGGCCATATTTCCGACTGACATCTGGAGCTGATGTTTGGTCTAAACGACTAGCTTTGTTCAAACGTTACCTCAAAAAACTCGGATCCTTTTGATTGTTGATGCAATGTTGGAGTCTCTTACCCAGTAAAGCTGTTTTGCGCTACTTATGCTGCTTCTAAACAGAGGTCGCGAAGAAGCTATCTAGGAAACCTCATTATTCACACGCTTAGAATGATATAGAGGTTTAATTCTACTCCATGAACTTGTTTCTTTGTTTCTGTCTCAAATTTCGATTTACATGATTTATGTGGATATATATATATATATATATATATATATGAAAAGTGAAAGTGCGAGAAAATAACCGACCCGAGCGGGATTCGAACTCACGACCCCTGACTTTGTACGTCGGTGCTCTACCAACTGAGCTATCGGGCCACGCTTCCAAATCGTTGCTCAAGGGTAGGTCATTTGCTCGCACCGCCCCTCTCTTAACCAATTTGCACAGGGGAGCCATCGCAGCTCCATCGCAATGTGCATTGGACCTGCAGTTGAGAGAGGACTGCTCACACCAGGAATGATATATATATATAGATATATATATATATCATTGAATCAGAGCCGCATTCGCATAGCATATAAATATATATAAGAGAAATATAGAAATATACTTCACTTAAATTATAGACGTTTCAATAAATATTTTCATCAGTTTTGATAAATAGTTCACTGATGAAGATATTTATCGAAACGCCTGTAATTTAAGTGAAGTATATTTTTGATTTTTCTCATATATATATATATATATATATATATATGTATGTATGTATGTATATATATATATATATATATATATATATATATATATATATATATATATATATATATATATATATATATATATATATATATATATATATATATATATATATATATATTATGTATGTATGTATGTATGTATGTATGTATGTATGTATGTATGTATGTATGTATGTATGTATGTATGTATGTATGTATGTATGTATGTATGTATGTATGTATGTATGTATGTATTTATGTATGTATCCCATAAGGGGTTGTATTTATTATGAAAAACTGTTTTTGGTTGCTTAGTTATTCAGACGATAGACGTCATGCAGAGGCGCAAACAATCATGGTATATCTTTGCGAATGGTTGAAAGGATTATTGGCTAAGATGACCTGTTTAGAATCACTATCAACTGAGGCAGTTCTTCCAATATGTACCTATTTTTGGCGATAATTCAAATTGTTCCAGGGTATTTTTTGTCATCTTTGGCCATTGTAACCTGCAAGAAGTCATCCTCAGGAAATAGGTCACTTTTTCAGCTGCGTGTTTTAATCAGTAAGAGATTTGTCCTGGCAAAAATAGCAATGAGTTTTCTTTTTGTGGTTATTTATTGCTGTTCCCAGTTTTTGAATGAAGTTGCTTCTTTTCCAGAGTATAAAGGATGATAGTAACTCTAACAGAATTTCATTAATACTTAGACACAGAAATTGGGATCTTTTAAGTTTTCGAGCGAGAGAATGAACTAGAATTCCATATAAGATCTTCATTAGCGAGCCTGTTTAGTGAGCCCCTATTGGTGAGTACCCTTGAGTGAGCATCGTTTGGCCAGAACCGTTAAATGAGCACTGGTTGCTGAGCACATGCTCGTGTGCTCTTGGCCAAATTGGTTTTGGTTTTACAAATACAATTGGAGACACAACCGTTGTCCTATCTTTCTAAATTCTATATATCTGTTTCATGCAAGAGATTATCTACTCTAAGTTACTGGCAAACCTGGGGGCAATTGAATAGTCAGAAAAGTGGGACAAATTTGGATAAATACTAATAAGAATATTGCACTATGATGAGGATGCGAAGTCAGCAAAGTTGGTTGAAAAGGAATAGCTGCATTATCTTTATACAATATAAAAAACTGCAATGTACGTTTGACAAAAACTTTATTAGAATATATTCCAAACTTTGCGTTCATCATCAGTTGGAACTTACTGCAAGTAGACGGGTACTGCTGAAATATCCTTTAATTTAGCGATAAAATGACAAGTGAAGTCAATTTTCATACTTGTATCGAAGTGACCTGAGGGGGGAAGGAGGGCGAGAGGAGGTTATTGCTTGGCACCCCAGATCATCATGCTACTCTTGAGTGCAATGTCGTGAAAGCTTACTTGCGGTTAAAAGTGTCGAGTATAGAATAACAAGGATAATATGCAGTATTACCCACTTGAAAGATTTATACTTCGGATTTAGATAGGTGTTTATCTCGTCGTATCCATAGAAATTGCGAATGAACAAGCTCACTGTCGGGAGCTTTTGACAATGATGGAAGTGCAGCTCAAACATTGTTTCTACCGCCCAGTTTGGTTGCCATAACCGGCATGTGTAAGGCTCCGGCTGTCGAGTGATGTAGGTAGGACGGCCATAGCATAATGTATTTGGTTTTTCACCTGAAGAAAGAATACGATATTAGTATCAAGTGTATAGCAAAGTCAAGAATGTCAGAAGGAGGAGCATCTTATGAACCGATACGTAGGTAATATGCAACTGCTGGCGAAAGATTAACGTGCACTCATGAGGAGTTTTAGGGGTATCCATAGCCAATTAGATAGCCTTACTGTAAGATATGAATGTAAGAGCTTTAGCTCTAATTTCCTCGTTTCTTCTCTTCTTGTCATAGTTAAGTTTTTTTCAAAAGTAATCATATATATGATGGGTCATATATGTTTACTAATGTTTTTGCAAGTTGCGCCGAACTCAACAGGCAGTTGCTGTTTTTCTATGTATTATGAGCTAGGAGGGTAATGAAGTTGTTCTTGGATACGACAGTTCCGACCTTTGGAATCCAGACGCAGCCCTATGAAATGATAGCTTCTGAAACACAATGGCTCAATGCCAGCCGTCTAAAGTGCTCCTCTTTGTTGCACTTTAGAGATATACAGGGGTGCCAGACAATGTGCCTGAAAGACACCATTACCTTTGGCACTTTCAAAGAGTCGTTGAGCAATATAGGATTCTACCCTTTCTGCAGCGGGTGCAAGCAACACAGCTGTTACGTAGTACGTGAGTATAAGGCGTCACGTATCTCTTTAACCGTGAACTGACGTTCAGACTATGCACTTTTATTATGCAATGTGAACTTGAGTTTGCATGTTACTCAAAATGGGATTAGCAGGACACCGGGTTAGTAGCTTGCAGCAATAAGCATGGTGTTCACGTACTCTGTGATAGTAAATTATAAAGGATTACTGTGGCCTATTATTTGACGTTGAAGAGCGCACAAAGGTTCTAGTGTTTCTGTTGTTCACTCATAGTTTGCACATATAGCTTGCACTTCGTGCTTTCTCCAGTCAATCATTTCCTTTCGTATATTGGCTACAGTTGATCCTTGCTCAGTATCGTATTAGTAAATATGATATATCATTGAGAATTTGCACTCTGTTTTGATTTCTTTCTTCCCCTCCTTTTACATGTTTAGTCAAGTTTTATTGTTTACTTCTTCTTCTTCCCAGAGTTGCATATCTCATCCTTTTCTTCTTTCTTTTAATGTCTTTTGGGATGGCACGACCAAAAACATTTTTTGCATTTCTGACGGTTCTCCCTAGGATCGCCAGTCAAAAGACATTAATACGGATAATAAGAACGTGCTCATAGAGAGGTTATGACGTGGTATGTGATTTCATGATGCCTTTCATAGTACATACGAGAACCAGGCTTGGCTGAAACCGCGTTGTCATTTGGAATTGAACACGGCTTCCTTGTGTTGGCCTAGGAATATAGAGTTGAGTATTTCGTGGTTGAAGTTGCCGTGGCTGAATCTGCTAAACAAGTAACTTGAGCTACGATGGGACCTATCGGTTACAATTCAGAATCACCAAAGCTCGTCTTTTCACTTTCAGACAGATATTCTGTTCACATTACATATTCAGGGCATTATGAAGCAGTCTCGGAAAGCTTCTCAAAAACCTGTGTCATTTCTGCAAGTAGCGGCTTAGAATTATTTTGGGATAAAGTAGTTTTTCTTCTTATGACAGTCCTTTCTGGGTGGGATTTTGTCTTGAATAGGATTAGTCCTACGCAAGCATATTGTCTTAAAATTGAATCTCTTCCCTATCGATAACGTTTTTGCCGTATGCTGTGCATAAACTGTTTGAGAATGATAGATAACAGAGACTGATTGATGGAAGTCTTCCCATACCTTATCTCAAATACTTTTCGAGGCAATTGAACTGAAAACATACTTGGGAGGTTTTTCACACCTAAGTTGAACATACATTGAGCATCCTCCACAAGATATGAGAGTTTTGAACTTACTAATCGCGTAGCTGAGGTACGATCAAATCATGCATATCAAAATAGGTTACTATCCATTTCTGATTATGTTTGGATATAATTATCATGGCAATCGCTTCACAGGACAGGCTAGTCTGTATCAATATCAAGAAGCAGTTTTTCCATGCATCATTTTAGGCGACAAATATCTGTACTTATCAACTACTGCTCATCATCATCATCAATCATCATTATTATCATCATGATCATCATTATCATCATCGTTGTCATCATCATCATCATCATCATCATCATCATTATCATCATTATCATCATTATCATCATTATCATCATCATCATCATCATCAAATTAACATTATACGACACAACGGTCGATACAAATAGTGTAAACACAGCATTAATCATTCACCCTTTGAGGATATCAATTTGAAATGCTTCCTGTACGAAAAATGCAAGCTCGCCACCACTCTAATCAGTGGCAATACAAAACTTTGTTTCTTTCACCATCCCAAGTGGCGCTCATTAGTTATATGCTGTGCACGGAGAAGTTATCACCATTACAATTGGGCGCTTAGGCCAACAATCGCACGGATTAGAACGGAGCGCTATACAGTAAGGCCTCGTTTACCAATGGGGGAATATTCATCAGGTATTTGCATAGAAACATTAAGATATTGCAGTGTGGATTATTGGTTACTTGCAATTTTTCTAGCGTTTTTTGTCATTTGCTTGGAACGATTTGCAATGTCGTTATATGCAACAGTAACTTCTGCGTAGAACGAGTGACGTATCGCATCAGAAGAAGCGTCCTCATTAGCACTTTTAATGAAGTCTGAACCTGTGAATTAATTTCTCTCATTTTCACTCATTTTCACTCATCCGTTCTTTGAGTATAGAGCTTCTACAGAAGAGCGCCAATGCTACCCTAGCCCCTTTTCCATTTCTATATTGCAGCTGCTAATTCTCAGGCTATTTAATTGCGATTTTGACCTGTACTTACCGGATACTGGCAAGAGTACCATTGCTAGTAATATGCCACAAATCATGTTGATTCCGGCTTGCGTTGGGTCTTCGCGTTTTCAACTACGAAGTTTATAGAAGTGACACTTTGGCGAATCTAGAGTTTCCTGATCCTTCACCTATGATGTGCGGAAGCTTGGTTTGCTGATTTGGTTACGGTTCTTTCATCTCTTGAGATCAATTCTGCGCGATGTCATTCATAAGGATTTCATGTACACCGCAACTGTAACCCCGTCACATTTCGCTGTATCTATATTTATATACATTCACCCGTCGTTGAAGAGTGCAGTCCATGCTTATTCAAATGGTGACCCCCTGGCTACATGTGGCCCGGACGACCTCTCCAAGTGGCCCACAAAAGAACAATCCCTCTTTTCATTTTGCTTTTTTTGAGTATTCAGTGTTGTGAAGTTGAAGAGCTGAGAAATAGTCGTTGTTTTGGGATTAGAATTTGTGTTGGCATGAAATCACTGACCGCTTGCAAATATGCGGCCCAGCTTACGTTCTTGGTGATGAAATGCAGCCCGAGTTAACACCAAATTGAATGGTCCTAGTGTAGTGATTTTGAGATTATAGGAGGACCTCCGTTAGGGGGGGGGCCTTTCGAAGTAGGGGCTGAGTATCAGTTTGAAAGTAGAATTAACATTTTGATTTGTGGCCTGTGTAGCAAGTCAATTCAAGCAAGTCCAGCGTTGAACTGTGGCTAACGATCAGCGTATAGAGTTCTAATTGGTATTCCTAAACGATTTTGCACGACTTAGATTCTTATAACTTCTCAATTACTCTAAGACTTTCTATTTTGCTAAGCTTATAAGTGTTGCACACTCTGGAATGCTTTAATAATGGATATCGGATCGTCACTTTTTCTGGTCGATCCTTGAATTTATACCAACCTCCTGATTTGAATGAAGCTAAATTAAGCAACAGTTGAAGTTTGAGCTGCTCAAGGGGGGGGGGGGGGGACTCGAAAGGATTCAACGTTGCAAGATTTTCGGCCAGACACGAAAATCAAGTATTTTATGGTAGTGAGGCGTAGTTTTCAAAATGACTATTTTCATTTCTATGGTTTGCAATTGTCAGGGTCCCATCGCTGTGATTTTAGTTTTTTTAGCGCAGATTTTCATTTAAGTGTAAAACAATACTTTATCTATTGCAGTTTGGTTTTGTATAACCTCATTTAGGTCTGTAGGGACTGTATGACGAATTGACACCTGGGAGGACTCATGACGTTGATTGGCTAGATACGACGACCTATCTTAACCGAGTCCAAACGCGAGAAAACTTTTTAAGTGTTACCTTTTAAAATGGTTAAAAAGGCATTATAGTGTTGAAGTACGGATACGATGAAGTTCATTAGTCAGAAAAAGTCTATGATGAAGCTTGAAATCAAAGCGGAAAAACAAGGTCATAGGATTGTGCACCCATTTTGCCCTTTCGCCATCGATTAAGCCAAACGACACTTAGCTATCATGCAGCATTGCATACGGGAACAAAGAGAAGATCTCTTCTTTGGGTGAATGTACGGCTCAATATCAATATCTTTCACTCTTGAAACCACAAGTGGTTCTTGCGTTTCGGTACGCCAGTCTTCGATCAACTTTTGCACATAGAGTCCTGATAATGTACAAAGGAAAATCAGAGTGAAGAGAATGAAACCTTGCATCGAGGTAGCAGAAACTGGCACATTGTCACAGCAACAGGGTGGCACATTATTTCCAAGGTATTTCTTCATCACACTTTCCTACCACTCTGAGAATATTTCAAGACTTTTCAGTGACTCTTTCCTGGGTATTTTGGATTTTTTAATAACCTCCTCCAAAGCGTCACCTTGCGGGGAAGGAAAAGCGCAACAACCACCTCCGATTGCCTCAGATACGTTGTGACAACAAGAATTGAGGTCAACCCGGATCAAACAATCAAGATGTGGTAGTATCAAGAAGTGGTGGAAGTATAAGCAGGAAAGTGAGTAAGTAACGGATGTATAGTCTTCATGAGCATGCTCATCCGACTCACAGTACTTTTAAGTTAGGGTACTTGTTGATCAATGGAAATGAGGGAGCAGATAATGCGTATGTTTCACCCCATCTGTCAGTAGGAAGTAGGAAATTTGATACCAACTTACATAAGTGACAGAAGGCGATGCAGAGTTTTGCTAGGCACTACTTCAGTACGTATGTACTGATCCACATTGCACATTTGAGCACGATGTCCTGTTGCAATTATTGTGCAAGATAGTTGAACGTGGATTGCGACATATCACGACAGCACCCGACTCGTATACGTGACAGCATGTTCTCCTTGCTGTTCTTTCAATCGCTGTTTGGGAATTTAAGGATATGTTTGTAAAGCTAGCATTTGGTGTTCGCAGATGTTGCAAGCTGATGATTAAGTCTCTCAACTTAAACTATCCCACCCTAATGCCAGTTGTGTTGTTACTTTACTGTGTCCACAAGGCTCATATTTTATCTACTCTTACATTTGTATTCAACACAGATATTATGAAAAAGATATTGCACCTTTTATCAGTTTGATATCTTCTTTCTAGTCACATACAGAAAACATGACAGACCTGTCAATAACAGAACCTCTGACAGCACGCGGAGAAAGAGAAACTCAGAATGAAGGCAAGCCAGTTTCTCGGAAGCTGAAGGGGTGCTGTTTTTGTGGAAGGAGATTTGCATTTATTCTGCAATGCATCCACTTTTGTATCTCAATGTTCTTCCTTTGGGCTGGAGCTGTAGAATTCATCAACCACCCTCCGTATTTTGATGCTTATGGTGATGCCCAGAGGAATATCAATCGTTTGCCACTCTATATTGTGCATGTGGGTTTGTTTGTTTATCATTTGCAAATTACAAAACACTATTTGTATCAGTATTGCTCATCAGCATGATTCAAATGTTTAGATGCTACTCATGATGTTGATGGACATATAGTAAGGGGGGGTAAAGGTATCACACCTCCCAAATGAGCTCAGTGTGTCCATTTTTAGGGAAAAATGATATATGAAATCTATGACAAGTATAAGATGTAATACTGCAGTGTACATCCATGATACTCCCTTGCTAATAATGCAAGTGACAGAGTGTCAAAAATCTAAAATTTTACAACAGAATACATTTATTTGAAATATCTCAGAGTGTATGGTTAACTCTAAAAAGCATCACCTGATGGTATGACTGACTTGTTTCACTAAATTGTACTATCAGAAATGCTTAAATTGATCATGCCACCCCCCCCCCAGCAGGCCCACCAAGAGTCCTAATGTGGCCTAAGGCAAATAAAAAGAGCAAGACCCCTGATGGTATCATTTTGAAGTTTGACAGTTATTGCAATCACCAAAGAATTATTTCATAACTTTTGGGGACCCCTCTAAGGTTCAGAGCCTGGGACAATCTGCTCCACCTTCCCATCTGCCTGCCCCCTCTCTTGGTGCAACTGCCCATAAAGTGACAGTCAACTCTGCTATCTGCATCACCAAGATTCATAAATGAGAATTAGGTGAAAGCTGAGAGCACAGGTGATTTGCTGCTAATCAACCCTGATTGAATAATTCTCACAAATGTGGTTCATTTTTACAACTGTGCTATTTCTAGTTGTTCCATCATTTTACCCTCACTGTTTCCACCCCCCCTCCCCCCCCATCATTTGATTATCCTCTTTGAATTGGTTCCAGTTTGAAGTTAATATCTTATTGTTGTTTTTATCTGAAATATCATCACATTTGCATTGTAGAATGATCCAAGAACAACAGAAAAGGTATGTTTTCCTATGATTTTTTGTGTCAGGGGTGCACTAACAGATTCTTGGGCTTCCATGTCTTAGTTGGATAGGTCCCATTCATTATGTAAAACTGAGCAACATGAGGAAAAAATGAAGCTTTAATATTAGAAGAAGCATCTTTGGTACCCTGTCTTGACTTTAATCAGAAAAAAGAGCTCCAAAAATAAGGAACTTTTAGAAATAGGCCTTAGACAAGGTTCCATATAAAAAATTTGTATCTTAAAAAGTAACCAAGTGATGAAGAAGTGACAATTGTGCAAGGAAGTTCGATGATTTACTAGCAGTTTTAGAAGTCATTATCTTAAGTTGGCATGAATTTTTGGTAAAGAACCAGGCCCCTTGTGCACCTGGGCCCTCAATCTACATTGAGCTTGCCTAACTGGCCAGCCCACCATTGCTCAATCTACCCTTGCTTGGTCTGTGTGTTTTTGTCATCTCTAACCTCTTACCAAGCAGCCATCTGTCTTCATTAAATATTTTTGGATAGAACAGGGTAAATTTAGGTCGCTGCCTTGAGTTTTAGATTATAGTATCTTTATATTATATTGATGCTTTGTGCAGCCACCACAAACCACCTTTGTTACCATCAACTCTGTGGGGTCCGTCTGATTAATGCCTTTCAATGGCTTGAAATGATGCAAACTTCAGGAAATGAAAGGTACACATAAAGGAATGAGCAAGCTTTTGTCTACAAATCAATAGAAATTCATCACAGAAATCAGATTTTTCTGTGACCCAACTTTAGGTCACAGAAAAATCTGATTTCTGTGATGAATTTTAGCAAGGCCATATGCAGTGCTGTATCCAGCATAAGTTAGAGCTGGTGCAACTCCTAAGGGCCCTTGTACTTTTGAGGCCCAGAAGGAGTCCCTCAGAGATTTCTAAGGGACAGTTTTTAGCATTTATTGATGTGAAAAAAAGATTTAATAGGCTGAGGATTCCCAGTTTACAGGTTATTTTTTGCTTATTTCATCCCTTGTTGATAAAAATCCTTATTCCTTACTTTGTCTAGATTTGGGAAGATTTTGAGCATGAAAAACCCTTGTAGTCAGATAATTCCTGAGAGCCCCAAGCTGTTCTGTTATGCCACTGGCCATTTGCACTGCATTGGTGCGACCTTTAGGTATCATGGTTTTGCCAAGTGATGATGGCAGAATTATGAAGGGAGTCAGAGACTATTGATATGAAAGTTGGGATGAATGATGGTACTAAACACTAAGAAGGGTGTCAAGATGGTATTTCTCCAGACCTTCCATAAAACTAACAATTGTCTCAAGAAGTTTAGGAGTTGGTGCTTATTTTGCTTCCCAGATATCGCATAACTGTTGACACTATTTTCTATCTTCTGTATTTTACATGCAAAATCATTTACATATTTTTTGATTTTCAAATATTCAATACTATAATGAGTTTCTTGACCTGCCTCACAGCCAAAGTTTAATGAACTTGCTTTCTGTTACCATAAAGTACTAAAAGTAGTGGCTATATAAAGGAGTATTATATAGAGTAGAAGGAAACGCGCAGACAAAACAACACACATGCATGCATTCTTTGGTTCCAATTAAACATCCCTCCCCTTATTTGTGCCAAATAGATTTCTGAACACACACTCTTATCAGGACTCGCACTTTTTAATGAAGTTAAGTACCTGAGTTTGAACATTCTTTGTCCTTGTTGGTTTGAGAGTGTTTTCCTGATATTTGCAGCAGCGATGTCCATCAGTTTTTGTATTAACACTGATTGGTGCACACGTAGACCACGTTTCCAACCTCCCTTATTCTTACGCCCCCGGCTTTTTCTGAAACACCTTCTCATTTCATTTTGAGCAATTTCTAGCTCCCCTCTTATTTACTAGGACCCCTGCTTATTCAGGACCTTAGAAAGCTTAATCTATGTTTGATTAAGAAATGATGAGTACAAAGTATCGTATTGTGACCAAAAAGTGAACGGAAATACACAACAAGATTCGAATTCAAGCGCTCTACTTTTTCCTCAGTCTTCTTGGTTTTGATTCGCATTAAGTTGTATATTTCGACTCGCTTTTTTGATATCTAATTTGCAAACGTCTCATCTTCTAGATTGTGTCGGACGAGAAGAGTATCGTTCGTGCAGCCTTTGTTATGACAATATCTTTATCGTTCTTTCTAGGAGCTACGCAGACTGATGGATCTTCCCGTGTTGGTTTTGTTATTAGTAAGTTGATCTTTCGATTTTGCTACGAAGCAATAGCCCCTAGCTGAGATAGTGAAGAAATCCCTCAGCACTTCTATGGAGCATTATTCTGTCCATAAACTGGAAAGTGGAAAGTGAGACACTCGACACGCACAGTCTTCATGGTGCAAGGTTTTGGATCAGTAGTGGGCACTTCACTGTTTACTTGGGGGGGGGGGGCAGTAGCCAGTCCACAGGAAGCTGAAGTCACGCCCCGAGGACAACTTTTAGCATCAACGCCCAAGAATTGCATTGTTCTTTTTAACTATTGCGGATGACAACTTCCCATCGCTCCAGTAGTGTGCACCATTGTTTTTCATCTTATTTGAGGCTTCTTTATTGAACCATCAAGAAAAAATCAACCTTTCATTAGTAATTTAGTCCTAAATTTGTTGTTTGTAGTCTTTTTGCTTTGCAATTATAGATATATCAGGCAGTATGCATATGGTTGAAATACAAAGGCGCATCTTGGTTCCTCACGTTTGGTCTGTCGTCATCTATGTTGTGCTTTTGGGTTGTCAATTTTGGAAACTTAAAGCAGTTTCAGTGGAAGTAAGTTCTAAGTAGCTCTATTTTACTACCAATAGGACTTTTAAGCTGGACTCACATGACAGGAGAATAGTGCATCTGATTGGCTGCTTGCCTTGGGTGATAGGTGCTGCATACTTGTCATGTAGCAGAAGAGTGCAAAGGAGAAAGTGAACTCTTTCTGTCTGTGCAAGACTGGGTTCGAGTCTTTGTGAAGATGCGCTCAAAAGCACCTATGTGGAAAGAAAGCCGATTTAAAAAGAAGCAGGAACTGCTCTCCCTCAATGATGCGGTCTAGCACCATTGATGTTTACCATTCGTATTTCCTGATATTTCGTATCAATTTTGCTTTTAGGAATTATTCCACTAGGATGAATGGTCTTCAGCTGCAAGTTTGTTCAATCGCCTTATCAGCAACCGTAATCTTCATGGTGATATTCTACAGAAGAAAGAAGCTCCCCTTCAAATTCAGGGTTCGTTCATTTCTATTAAATCTTTTCAGTTCATTTCATTGTCTGTTGCAGCTTTGCTGGTTTACAAACAGCCTTGCAGCTAAATTTCCACGAAATTTTAAAATAAACAGTCACAAATTAGTCGAGATAAAAGCGAATGAAGATACCTAACTTAACACCCCATCCTCCCACTTCATGTACTGTCCCTACTGTAGCATACCCACCCACTCTATTAACTGTGGAACCCTATTAAGATACTTAATTTTAAAAAGATGTAATAAAAACTGAGAATAATTATGAAGCTAGCATAGGTAGAACGGAAAAGTTTTAGTCATAGAATTTGCCATGGACTTAAAGAGGTGGCCCCGCTAGCTTTACTTCTTAGGACATTCAGAAGCTGTTCTGGACCATTCCTGTCTGGAGCTTTTACAGTACATTGAAACACTACGGTGTTTTCAGGTGATATTACAAAACAGCAGTCAGAGTTCTGTTGACTTTTGCCTGTCCTATTTAAGTCATCTGCGAATTAGAGCGCGTTTCTTTTTGGCGCCTGTTAGAGAATTAACCACACATTATTTGTTAGTTTCTGCCTTAAGAGCATTATCTGACCAATCAGATCACCAACCATGGATTACCCTCTATGGACTAACAATACCAGCGAGTCATGCGCCGTGATTTGTACTCACAAACTTCGGATTTGTACGCGACTGCTGGTATGGTGAGGTACCTGGTTGAGGGTAATTCCATTAAGTCCCGCATTGCCCTAGCAATCTTGTTTGTCGAAATATTTAGGTTGTGTTTAGTGAAAGGATTAGAAATGCATCGTAATTCTATGACACAATATGATCATAGTCTTTTGACCTCTTTTCAAATTCAACACTTTTATAGTGAGCTATGGATGCTTGGACAAAGGGTAGAGTTGGTTTGAAGGATTTTTGTGAGAATAAACCCGAGATACCTGTCATCCACTGCGGAAACTTGCGCGCGGTCTCGGTCCAAAATTCGGTTAGAAACAAACCTAGATCCTAGTCAGGGCAAATGATGAAAACATTTAACGTTTTTTCCTTTAACTTGATGAAATATTTTACACAGACTTTCCTGTCCATGCTAGTTGTTGTCGCATTCCTGAATTTTGTAATTTCGGTTGTTATCTGTCACGCTATTCAGAAATGTACTCCATGTACCACTTCCCTCAAACACAAGGGAATTGTTGCATGCATACGAATTATTTTTGTGTTAAGCATGCAAGATTTTGTGCCTGAAATTGAAAGCAGACTCCCTTCCTTACAGTCGTACATCTTTTATCCCTACTCGTTCCCTAGAGACTAGATACTGTTCAATTCTCTGCCAGTTCCATTTACTAAAGTTATTCGAGCGTTGCGAATACTTAATCTTTTTTAATTTGTTGTTGTTTTTTCAGTCCAGTCTGCGGATGAAAGAGAATTCTAAAATCCATCTCGTTTGGAATATTATCGGCATTTATTTAATATCATACACATCCCTGCTGGTTTGGTTCACGAAAATATACGCGTCTTGGGCATTGTTCCAGTCTAGAGATGAGGTTATGCGCCTTTGCACCACAACAAGCCAGGTGAGATGCCCATATTGAGATGTAGAATACTTGTGAGTATAGGCCAGCTATAGCCGACGGTATAGCTGAACGAGGTCAGCTGTCTTTCAGACAGGGAAGCTAAATAGGCAGAGCAACAATAGAGTACTGTCAGGCCTAGCCGCATCGCCATGGAGGAAACTAAACACTAAAATCAACACACTGCACGAGCGTTCCCCTGGAATAGCGAACAGAGATCAGGAATCTAGCTTTGAAGATCTCTTAGAACTTGACAACAGTGTCTCTGTTCATCAGAAGAACTTACAGGTATTGGTGATGAAATTTTCAAAACAAAGCATGGCCTAAATCCTTCGTTTATGAGTGAAATATTCTGTCCACAAACTAGCGTTACGTATGGCTCAGAAACTGATCGACTTAGGGGCCTACAGTTTATGGTGTACACTCCCACCATCAATTAGACAGGCAACTAATCTGACTGCCGGGGTAGTACTTGCACTTGTCAACAGAAGGAAACTTCCGGGGAAAGAGTTACTTCGAACCACCCTGGAATGGCTTTTGATGGAATTTGAGCACTTTTAGAGAGCACAATGATTGTTGTTACTTTCCTTCAACTGTGTGATCATTCACTGATGTGCCATCTTTGGAAGAGACAGATACCTTTATTATTGCTTTCACTTTATTTCAGGTTGAGTGTTTTCCTTGCAAGTTTCACAACGTGACATCACTGGAAGATTGCATCGAACTAAGAAGGCATAAGAAATTTACATGCAGCCAGAATTTTCCTGAGGACATGTACAAGGTAGTTTGACTTGGTCAACACCCGTCTTTGTTACATAACCATTTTGCATCACAAATGGCCCGTGTACTTGCCATACTTTGCAAAAACTTATTTTTGGTCTTGATCAGGATAAAACAACTTATAAAACCAATCACAAATTTATCTATCTGTCTATTTCTTATGTATTTTAATTTTCCTCATCATGCATTTGTTCACTTATTACCTATTCATTTTGTCATTTGTTTTTCTTTTGCGTATTTTATTTTGCTAGTATGGTTTTACCTTTCAGGGTTCAATTTGTATCTTCAATTTCAACCTTGGAATATATGGCTTTTTAACAAGTGAGTTCACCTCTAAAAATAATCTTTTTATAAATTCTTGTCAACCTCTGGTGCGTTGGGGTCTGTTGAGTAAACTCTGTTATTTATAGTTTGCTTTTGGTACCCTTGTTGCAGGCCTCAAATTTCTTGTTTCATATCTCGGAAAGGCTCCCATCCAGACGCTATTGTTTGTTTACGATCACATGAAACAGAGAATAGTGCATGCGTTTTTTATTTACACCTTGGTAAATACTGCTGTTATCTTCTTTGGGGTATTCTTAACAGTCTAGTGAGTGAAGTTTAGTTAGATACTTCTGATGTAGAAGCAGCATACCCCTTTGATATGTAGTTTTGCGAACATATACACTTTGGGCTCAAAAGTATTGCACAGGCTGATCCTATATGGCGTACAGTGAAGCATACATTTCACAGGTTGACCATAACGAAAGTTCCTATCTGAGAGCCAGAGAGCCCTGTGGTCAATGTTTTCGCGGGAAAGTATTTGTTGGAATGCTTCCGTGATATTTGAAACATAAAGAGTCTGCGCTTTCATTTCTTTTGCTTTTCAAAATGTTCTTAAAGAAGTGTACCTAAATCAAATGATTACCAGATAAAGAAGAGCTTGCTGTTAAAATATCGAGGAAAAAGAGCATTTACTGTCCAAGAATTGTGGCAGTTCCTGAATTCTAGTATAGCAATTTATTATGAATTTAGAAGAACTTCAGAAAAACTGGCTTTGTCTTTTTGAAACCAAGAGATGGTGGCTCAGAAACATTAGTCAAGACTAGAGAGAGATTTGCATGCAAGGTTTCCAGGAAGTGCAGGCTTATAAAATTGAAAACATTTCATAGAGAACAATCAGCACCGTGGTGCTTTTGTCCAGAAACAGAGAAGTATATCTCAGAATCTCATCGTCAAACTTAATTAGCTGATTCCGAATAGTCACAAAGATTCCTCAAACACATATGGTTCTCCCATAACAAGTCGATAAATCACAGCTCTAAAAGAGCGCCGGACTGTTTATGTTCCACTGTTTCAAAGTTAATTGATTTCTGCATTGAAATGTTGCTTTTTCATTAGTAGGGCATGGATTATAGGCAGATAGGACGAATTTTAAGTTGATTGTCAACATAAGCCAACAGCTTATCCTCCATGAGGAATTTATTCAACCTGTGCAATACTTTTGAGCCCCGAGTGTACTTCGTCTAGACGTACAATTATTAATTGCAGTATCAGGATGTTGAGACTCATCTTGTGGCATTTTATATTTTGCTATCACACCAGGCATTCTTGCATACAGATCAGGTGTCCATTACGCTCACTGCCTATAGAAGTTGACTTCTACTGTAGTTGTCTTAGAACCAACGAGTCGCGCCTCATCACACCGTGGGCAATAATCCTTAGCCACTCGTTTTGTAGTGACCGTGTTTGTGAACACCACAAGTCCATCATCGACTAGTTAGCTTTCCTGCATTGTTAATCCACCATTCCACAATGATATTCTC
This sequence comes from Mastigias papua, assembly GCA_964019165.1. Classification (NCBI taxonomy): domain Eukaryota; kingdom Metazoa; phylum Cnidaria; class Scyphozoa; order Rhizostomeae; family Mastigiidae; genus Mastigias; species Mastigias papua. The sequence goes on along the minus strand of OZ025281.1, from coordinate 1,468,968 downwards.
ACAAATATGTTCTCTGGCTAAAAGCTAAATTGTCTTAAATGTAGGAGCCTGTCTAAAATTGTCATAATTATGAATTGTGATCTTCATTGAAGAAGCGGAGTTTCCTTTCTAGCGTTCGCCTACATCGGTGGACTATGCGTATTTCTCGGCACCTTCCTTACCATAATCGGACACTATACAATACGCGGCTTTCTCTTTGCACAAGAAACCGTTTTGAGATTGCACAATCGTTCGAATGATTTCGTCAAGAAAAGAAAGAGTATCAGACGATTGAGAACAAGAAGGAGGAGCCAACGACAGGATGAAGATGAAGAGAACATTGCCGATTCAGAACCAACAGAGGCCTACTTTTCTGACAGCGATGATGATGCCAATGGCCTGATTAACTCCCTTATTTATGAAGTTCCCTAGGTGAACTTTTTGGTAAGATACAAAATTTATTAGAAAGGCATATCTGCTAAAAACCCAAAAAAGACTGTAAGTAATATATATATTTTATTGTATATAATATATATATACAAATCAAATATATATAATATATATATATATATATATATATATATATATATATATATATATATATATATATATATATATATATATATATATATATATTTACGCCTGATGATTGTGTTGGCATGAAACCGACGGTCGCGTATACAAGTATGTTCTAATTTTTCTTCTCTTTTATCTCATCTTATCATATCGCTCCATTACATTGTTGAGCACTTTGGTATGGTAGAAGATACATTGGAATTTATCGCCGCTTGTCTATATATATATATATATATATATATATATATATATATATATATATATATATATATATATATATATATATATATATATATATATATATATATATATATATATATATATATATATATATATATATATATATTTGTATCTGTGTGTCTGTGTATCTGTGTGTAGATTGTTTATGTACGTTTGGTATATATCTTTTGTAATCTTATTTACATCTAATGGTATTAAGAAACTCTGAGAACAGCAGGTTTTCATTGCTACTCTGTTATTTTAGTGATTTTTGCAATGGTTTTTAAAGTCACTGTATATCACTTTTGGACTTGTAGGCCTGTTTTTGTAACTTTGTAGTTCACTTCCTTATAATATCACACATGGGGAATGAGTTTTTTTCGTAACAATTATGTGATATTTACCAAAAGAGATTAAGATTCTCTTTAGTCTTGCTCTAAAAATGTTGTTTTGTGCAGTGAAGTTGTTTTACCAGCTTATGTACAAGGTGTGAATATATGTATTGTTTACCTTCGAGGAATACGGTTTGGCGTGTTTTTCAAGCACTAGTGCATCAGAATTTCTTTCCAAGCGATCGATTATGCTGTGATACTAGCGAGCCATTCAATTGAAAAAGCATGCAATGTTTTCCTGCCGCCTCCGTGTAGCCTTGCGACTTTTGCTAAACGTTTAAGTCCATCATTTTTTAGTCCGGAATATGTTCATTATTCACTCTATTCATTGACTCAGCTACTTTTTCATTCGCTCAATTATCAGTTCATTTGTTTATCTGTTCATTCACTACTTCATTCATTTATTCATCAGGTTCTTCATTTTTTCGTCTAATCACTCATTGAACCATTCATTGGCTCATTCATTCTGTTATTCATTAAAGTCTTCTTTCTTTCTTCTAATTATTTATTGATTGATTAATTGGTTATTGATTGATTAATCCCTTTATTCATTCATTCTATCATTCACTCATTCATTCAGTCATTCATTTATTCATTCATTCTTTCTTTCTTTCACTAACATAGTCATTCAACTCCTATATCCAGCCTTTAAAACTTACTCCATGGTTTCTGTTTTTGCTTACTTTTTCTCGCCAAGAGCCAAATATCGATTTTTCGTATTCTCTAATTTCCTCTCTTAATATTGCCTTTTCTTTCTGTGGTCTTTAATTTTTCGAAAGTTCCTTCTATACTGCACAAGGCCGACTTACATTCACCTTGATCGACTCGTCTTTGGTTATCGCCTCTACCTCTCCGGGGCCGCTGTCCGGGGCCGCTGTCCGGGGCCGCTGTCCGGAGCCGCTGTCGCATCTACGATCGTGCCATTGTTGTTATTAAGCCCCAGGTGTCAATCTGTCACCTTTACGTATTCTCAAAACTCTTTGCATCTTCAGGCACGACTCTGTTGTAAGTCGTTTCTAGCTTCTGTTGTACATAATATGAAATGTTCTACCCATTCATAGTCGACAACTATTAAAAATACCTCGGGTCACTTTCAGATCGTAGCTACAGTTTCTTTGTCATTACCGTCCTTGTCGTTTACTTCATGTACACACTCACCGAAAACCTCTTGGGATTCCACCTGCATGAACTTCGTTGAGAGTTGAAAATGTACTCCATTCATAAGCAATTCGAAGCTAAAACGTTTTTCTTAAAGAATCTTCACTTATATATATATATATATATATATATATATATATATATATATATATATATATATATATATATATATATATATATATATATATATATATATATATATATATATATATATATATATATATATATATATATATATATATATATATATATATATATATATATATATATATATATATATATATATATATTGAAGAGCTAATTGAAAGTTAATTGTTGACACCTTTCCGAGGAAATATCACCTCTACCACGTAAGCTATTTGCTCTTAAACTTTGCGTACATTACTCATGACAATTCTCATGTTATTATGGTCAATGAGTATTTTTGTTGACATGATGTCTTTTGTCAACACACCAAAGTTCGTTAATTGGTATATTGTTAGCTCAAATTGCAAGAAAGAACTAAGTATTGCCAGAATTTTTAGGCCCAATCCACTTGCAATTGCAAAAACAATAGCTCCCTTAACAATAAAAGGGAGGCTTAGTTTTTATATTGCTTTGCAAATTCCAGCGCAGAATATCTGTTAGTATACATCTTTCTCGAGTACTTAAAGCATCTTCGATCGCCACTTGAATCAAGGTAAAGGTGAAGGTTAATCCGAACGTTTAGGAGTACCTGTTAGAGAGGACACTTATCCTGGGAAGCTGACATAGCGAGGTAGGGTTGTCAGTTCCTTTCCTTGCCGCCTTTAACTCCCCAGTTTTTGCTGCCGGATGCCCATTTGCTCTTGGGTGGACTGTGAGCGAGCAACTAAACTATTGCCCGAGGTTCGCCTCGAACCATCGATGTTCCAAACAGCAGGCAAGCGCTCTAATCACTCGGCGACTCACACATACTGTCTCTCTTTACTAGTCCGTAATAATTATGGGAGTATTTTCCGCTCCCAGTTAAACCGCAGTCCATTAATCCCACGAAATCCTAATTGCCCGTAGCCATGAAATTAAAAAAATGGATTCTAAAGGCATTTTTCATTACAGTAACGCAAAGCATCGGAATGCTTCGCATTTTCAGCATCAGTGGCCTGTCTGTAAACAAGCCTAAGCAGAATCTCGTTACAGGCCGAACCTGTTACTACAATCCGCCATAACGGCCGCCTATTTTGCCAGGTGCTTTGATACTGTGCAATACTGGAGTATGTATATCAGGAGTTTTCTAAAGGAGCGCTTTTTTTCGTGTGTATTTAATAGTATTAGAACGGATGCTCTGGCCTAGTTTTCGGATCATAATTCCCTGGCTAGTACTAATTTTGCAGGTTTATAAAATGTAGTATAATATAATATAATATAATATAATATAATACAATATGATATAATATAATATAATATAATATAATATAATATAATATAATGTAGCATAATCCATTTATTTACAATCGGCTGAAAAATTCAGCAAATTTATAGGAGCTAATTTAGGCTTACTTTAAGCCAAAAATAGAAAATGTACATACATTTAAATAGAAAGGTATAAAATATACTATTAGCATGTTCTGTTTTTACACCAAAATTTGTTTTTTGTTTTACAATTAGTAGGGCGAGAAGCACTTCTTGCCTCCATAAATCTTGCTTGCGAAATATTTATAATCCTGTTAAAATTTCGAACAGTGGAGCAAAGTTTTAGAGGGGCTTGCCGACTGTATCATGCTTTAACTGTCATTTTATACTGTAACTGATCGTGATGACAGTTGATTGCTTTAAATCAGTCCTCTTGCAGTGGATAATTAAAGGTAATTAACACTTAACTGCTTATGGTTCTTCCAGTTCTTTTCATTTGTTTTTTGATTGTTATTTTCCATTTGCTACCTTGGTTTAATGTCTAATCGTGCCTTGCGACGATTTTATGTCATATCTATAGCATCATCTTTTCTAGCTGAGAATGTACAATTCACATCACTCAAAGGGTTGTTTGTCTCTCTGTTATTTAATGTATATAGTTTCCCAGTTTAACTGGCTTGTCAGTAGAATGGATGCTTCTTTATGATGTTAAAACTCTGCTCTCAAGCTCCTTTCAGTGGATACTTTTTACAAATGGCTTGTTACAATGGTCCTAATTTCGTTCTCTGACAATTTAGAGTTGTCTTTAATCTACAAGGTAGAAAGTTGTAATTTTACCGAAAGTATACTTTTACCGAAATAATGTGATTTTAATTTTCCGATGCAGTATCGAAATATTTAACACAGACATGCTCCATATCTATACTATCTTGGTTTAAATTCCGTATTTTATCGTTCTATGTTCAAGTGACAGCTACAAGATAGCCTACCGGTTGCTTTGGAGTTTCCCATATTCTTGATCGCATGAAGAAAAGCCTTTGAGACCATTGAGACTGCTTGGAAATGTGGAATGCCGTAAGAGTTGTAATCAGTGAGTCTTTGATTACCAATTTCTTTTTTAGATTGATCTATAGTGCATATTTTTGATAAGCACCTCTTTCGATATTTGTCATAGACAAATTAGAGTTTATTTTATCAGACTGTTGAACGTCCTTTTTCATAGCAATAAATGATTGAATTGTCTGTTGGTGCTACAGAACTTCATAATAGCACGAAAATGCGGGAACTTCCTTTAAGCATACTGAAAAGCTTCTCAGTATGCTTAAAGATTGCTCCTGCTTTTCGAGCTATAATGAAATAAGTGATTGTGCTGACTTCGCTAATGTTGCCATGTCGGCCAACAATTTACGTTTCTTAACATCTGGTACAGTGTTATGTTCCTTTTTTTCATCCCAACCATAAAATCTCTTTGGTTTTGTTCCCAGTATGTTGAGGTCTTTCAAGTATTTGCTTTTCCCCGTCCAGCAATTCTGGCATTGATTTCAGACTTAATTTGTCTCAAATCTCGCTAATTTTTGTCCCTTCCGACGGCTGTTCAAGGCTCTACGCTCTATTTTAGTATACCCTGAACAATTAGCCGAAATTTCGTTCAATCCAAAATTTTGCGTTATTTAGTATAGTTCCTTTATTACATACTTTTATAGACTCGAGGGAATTCCTGTACAGTTTTTTCTAATGTCATTTATTGTTTTAACGTACCAAGTTAACTTTGAGAGGCGGGCCCGTCCCTCTTGATATGACATAGTACCTAGCTAAGTTTTAGTACGTGTTTTTCTTTTTTCTCTCACGGTATAGTTCCATACCGTTTCGCTATAGCTAATTAACTGAAAGTACGAATGTTTAAATCATATTTTCTGTGCCACATGTAAAAGTTCTTTGCTGTGACGCAAATACGTAAACTTGTTTACCACATAGCATTCGCATATGCAGGGTACTTCGTTTAAATTACAAAAGACAGTTGAAGCGTGTGATCTACGATTATTCGAAGCCGAAAACAAAAGTATTATCGTTAGTAATCGTAGAAATGCTCGTCAAAAGATAGCTATTATTTTCGGACATCAAACGAAACGTTAAGAATTGCAATTCAAGCCTTTAATGAGAAGCTTCCTCTCGCTAAACGGTCAATCCGAAATGAGAACGAAAACAATACAATGTTTACGCGATGTTGCTTGTTTTCGACGGGAATAATTTCGTCGATTTTTGTGTCTATTGTTGCCGAGACTTAGCCGAAGCATATCGTACATAGATGCAAGGTTTTATCGGTAAGGCATTGACGCGAAAGTGCGTAGCGGCAGTTTGATAATTGGAACACCAACGGTTTCTGTAAAGAGCTTACGTAGAAAGGACATCAAAGGTACGGCTGGGTATCATCACAAAATCGCTATATCTTAAAACATTGAAATCGGATAAAGCACCAATCGCTGATAGCAACATATTTGGACAATTATCAGGAAAGAGTGCATTGTGACTTCGTATTACGTATTGGACAATTTGCATACACATCACACTTTCAGTGTCCCAGGAGATATGGCTAGATCCGTTATTCGCTGCGAGTGTTTTGTATTGTAAATATATTAGGCTTTTTGGCTCAAGACTAACAGCTGTATGAAATAGCCGGACGGTACCCGCATACAAGCGCAGTGATGGATCTATAGTTACGTTCGCACCTTACAACAAAGGCCTGTTTGTTTCAAAACAAGTGGCGGTATTTTGGACTTTGTCATCCAAGATTCTATATAAACTCAGATTACAGAGAGCCTACCATTGAGAGGGGCGAGAAACGCAGCTTAAATTTTTCATGTGTCAAGAGATTTACGCGTAGTTTAGTTTTTGAAAAATTTTTGGGTAAACTTTGTTACCGGCATTGATACCGTCGTCCGCTCAACGCTGAAGGACGCTCATCACAAGAGGAAGCGAGCGATTTTTTGAGACATCTGTCACGCTTGCCTTGCGGTGAATCCATTATGGGTACTGAAGTAAGAAAGGTATTCAACGACATTTCCAGTGGAAATGGGAGAGCGCCTAAATGCACTAGATGCCGGAACCACGGGATGGTCAGTGATTTGAAAGGGCACAAGCATAGGTGCCCGTGGCGGGAGTGCACATGCAACGAATGCCTGATCGTGGCCGAGAAGCAGAGAGTGACTGCGGCTCGAATCGCACTTTACCGGCATCAAACTCTTCCTACTGAACCAGCGAGGAAATCACCGCTGCAAGGTATGTTTGACCTTTCACGCGTATTTAGTTGTTTTCTATTAAGGGTACGGGTGGGTGATGAGCTTTGTGGTTGAAATGAAATTCAAACGCAATTGCAGATGCACGTAAAAATTGCATTGCAGTAACAGCAGCGAATTATATGCGCATGCTATTTTGACTGAATTGATAGAATGAGATAGGAAAGGAGATTCGCGAAGTATTCGTAGATCTAATTTTGATTGATGTTTTACCCTTTCGCAGTGTCACTAAAACCCCCTAGAAATAACTCTCTATTGGTCGGTAGAGACAACATTTCGCTTGGTCAGAAGGAGTTTCTTCTTTTCGTGAAAGAGGTCGCGTTAGTTTTAACAATAATATTTATGACTTTACAGGCGTGTATGTTTTGAAATAGCCTTCTTACACTCTCTTTCTAAGCCAAACTGACAACAGATCAACTGTCCTCTATCCTCCTCTTTTCATGCCCCTCACTCAAGAAGTAATTATTTTTAAAGTCAATTGCCTCTGGATATATGTTTGTGGCATATATGCATGCAAATAAACATGTCGGCGAGAATTATTGGTTGGTAGATATTGGCACTGACGAGCAACCTGGTTAATTTTTACACAGCCATCGAATTTTATTGCTTGAAAACGACAGTTTATGTTCAGTTTTCTTAAGGTTCTCAGGAGTCTGACAGAACCTGGAAAACTTTAAAATACGAGGGAGTGTTTTGTGGTCAAGGAATCTCTTCCTCATCCACGTTGTTCTGGCTCTTCATTCTCAGTATATATCCCAAAGCATTTCCTTCGTCCGTCGAAGACTGCTGGGAACAAAATTGAGAAAAGTATGGACATTTTTTAAATGTGGTAACGAAAACCTGGAAAAATCGGAGCATTTTTTGAGCAAACTTCACTGTTGTGCAAACTTCTCATAACTATGGGCTATGCTTTTTGCAAAAGCTAGAAATCACCGATAATATTTGCCATACTTATAGCATGATGTCTTCACATGCGAGTAATCACATGCGATCCAAGCAGTATTCTATTTTTATAGCTTTGTTCATCGCAACATTCGATCAAATCTTCTTCTTGCATCCTTCATTTCGCTTCCTCCAACATCAACCTAGCTTTTTTGCTTAGCTCATTGACAATCGCCAGTTTTCTCAAATTGACAGACCCAACTATTGCGCGTTCTTTGGCTCGATAAGTAGATATGCTGTCTGTTTTGATATACCGTTCAGTAAAACTGATGAGATGCATCCTTAATATGAAAGCTTCTACATTTTATAAGCAATGGTCAGGGAGATATATTTTATAAGTTATCTGTTGATTTCTTATTTCTTATTGCTGATTTCTTTTTTTAAGTGCATTTCTCTTTATATCTTGTCTTTAATCTCCAACTCCCTTCAATTTACTTGAATACTCATGTTCACTATTATTCCCTTTGTTGATTCATTGACTTTTCTTTCTTCAATTCCCCACAGGAAACTAATTAAGTTCATTGTTTTAACCAGTTTTCATGATTATATTCCCGATTCAATTTGAAGCTGTCTTAATAATTACTCAAAATCACAGGAAACTCTGCCACTTTTGCTCTAACACACCATGTTTGTGTTTAAATTACCCCTAATTTTGTGGATAGATTACAATAAAATACCTTCTATCATTTAATATTTTGATAGCAAGCACGGAAAAGTCACAAAGTACACAGTGCACAAACTCTGGCATTCTTTTCCGAAAGAAATAACGAGTTTCAAACATTCAATGAATTTAAGCGACAAAATGAAAAAGGCATCGATGTAATATTTACTACTCAAGATCATCTATAAAGTTTTTTTTAACCAACTTAGAACATCTATCAATATTCATTTAGTTGTAAAGGTTTTAGCTTAAATTCTTTACCTCTTTCTTAACCGATTTTAGTTAATTTTTGATCTTCACTGGTTTCCTTAGCAAAATAGCTATGTTAGTTTTATGTTAGTTGTATGCTAGTTATTTTATTTTCTTGGATGGACACTTTTGGGAAGGGAAACTTTCACTCAACATCCATGTTCGGTCCAAATCTTAGTAGAATTTTTCTCATTATTGGCATTTCGTTTTTTTTGTATGTTTCTTAGTACAAAAATTATGCTCTTTTACGGATATAACTCTTTGATTCTAATTTGCCAAGTACTTGATTTGCCAAATGCTTTTACAAGCATCTTTATAGACATATAAGTGCGGGAGCTCTGAAGAGATACATTTTTTAATGAAATTCTCGCTAAAACTTTCCAACATTCTTGTGTTTTTAATTTGATGAAGGTTCGTTATATCGTATGAAGGTTCGATATGGCCTGTCTCCTCGTGTATGTACCCAACACAGACACTGTTATAAATTGACTTTTGTACATAATGTTTTTCATAAGAATACGTAAATTGAATACGTAGCCTCAATATTCTTTAAATTTGCTTATTTTGGGCCTAACTTTATTCTTAAATCCTTCTTAAATTTAAGTGATTTTGAGCCTTGATATTCTTGTAGACTTAATTCTTATGAAAAAGTGTGCAAAATAGAAAATAGAACAGAAAGCAAAATAGAATGGAACAAAAATTAGAACAAAAGCCTAGCTCTTTCATGTTTACGCTTTTCTCAAAGTAGCGAGTGTACTATTGAAGTAATTCTTAGGATCTTCCTTCAGTTCTTCTTTATATTCTAGTTTTTAGCTTAGAAATTTCCGAACGTCAGGATTTAGGCCCAATATACCGCAGTAAGAGGTTAATCCATATAAGTACAAACTTCAGAGATCTGATCCATCAAACAATGAGCTGCTCGACCTAGTCTTTTTTTAGCTCATTGTATTGCCGTACGCTTTTCCATAGTACACTGGTATTGTTTTATGTGACCATATATCCAAAAATGTTGGGCCTATATAATGATATAATAATAAATTCTTTATTTGAAGTTGGCTATGTTTTCTAGCCGTGTGCTAATTAAAGCCAAATTTACACAATCTACAGCTGCAATCAAAGTTTCTGATTAATTTCTTTGCTTGAAAATCTCTAGTGATTGGGACTCTTTGATTTCTGTTGGCAGTGTCTGCCATAATTTTTTTCCAATATATCTGGTGTATATGCCATACAAAGTTGTCGTAGCTTTAGGGCCTATTTACTTGAGGGAATTATCTCAGTACCGAACTTTTAGGCTTTTCTTGGTCATTTCCTGTGTCAATCCTATATGCGGCTCCTACGCTCCTACGTAGGGAATTTCAGACAGTATTCACCCCCGATACGGATGTCCTTACGTCACAATATGAACCCCGCGTTGGTCTCTGCGTTGTGATTCTTGCGGTCATGTGCATTTGCCCTAAAGAACAATTTTTGCACCTTTGTGCTAAAAATGCTGAGAATTTACTGGTAGAAATCAACAGACTAGTTTGTGGCAAATGGACAATCCTTATACACAATAGGAAACCTGGAATTGTTAACATTCTACGAGATTTCACACGAAGTGTGGCGCTTTTGGCTTTTGATACCTTTGATGCTTTTTCACTGCAGGTTAGCAAGAATGTACCTTGCCACCAACTGTAGGACTTATTGGTGTTCAGTCTGACGCGTTCTGTTAAGTTGCAACATATCAGCAGACATTCATCCTAGGAGAAGTTATAAGGCTTCATATATATAAATATATACATATATACGTATATACGTAAATATATATAAAGTAGTTGAAGAAAATGACAAATTAAGCTACAATTTCATCCTTACAAGCCTGTTTCATGGTTGCCCACTCATCAGGAGATCCCCTGATAATTGGGCAACAACGAAACAGGCTTGTAGGAATGAAATTGTAATTTAATTTGTCATTTTCTTCAATTACGTTGTAAAGCTCTTTCATCCAAGTATTGGCACTGTACCGCAGAATTCAACCCTACAGTCTACTAAATATATATGAATATATACATATATATATATATATATATATATATATATATATATATATATATATATATATATATATATATATATATATATATATATATATATATATATATATATATATATATATATATGGTCCAAAATACTTATTTCTGTCACACTTTGAATGCAAAACCATGTCCAACCTCAAGGAAAAATTACTAGAATCTAGAATTAGTAAATTCTAACAGATATCCTGCACATCAAGTTGGTGTTTAGCTGCTACTCCAAGATATTATGCATATTTGTTACTTAGTGGTCTTGGGAACAACAAATGTAGCAAGGAAGATTCTCAATGTAGGACAACAAATATTCTCAATGTAGCCGAAATAGAAGATCGAGTTTCGGTACAAATTACTTGGTGCTTATTGAAAGTGAGCTTAATGTTGATTGACTGGGAGATTATGACAGCGTTCAGGAGGCACATAGTCCCAGACTCACCACATTTTTGACCAGCTCACCCATCTTGTAAAGCACAAATTCATAAAAGAATCTGTGAATTTTGCCTGAGAGGCCTGTAATAGAATCATATCGCAAGTTTTTTCTTCCCGTGCTTTTGAATTTTTTTGGAAAACTATAGGGAGTATGGGCGCATCAAGGTAGGAAACGATGACCCATAGAGGAAGTTGCACACGCGTCACGCTTTCTTTGCGCATCCAATGCATCACGCGTGTTGGCAGGGCCAAATAAGTTAGATGACTTTACGATTTTATTTGCGTTAGCCACAAGCTAGGGTAAGCAGATTAAGTCGATGTAGCCTTATGCAATCAGTCGCGGCTTAATTGGTGATATTTTGCGAAAGAACTAAAAGGAAGTTGTATTAGTTGATTTCTTTATGGCTCGTGCAGCCGTGGTGACGCAATTGGCTGTTCGCCAAGCCCGTTTCACGCTCTGCAGAAATCTATATGGACGAGCCGTACACATATACATTAGAGTTACTAATCTATAGTATGGTTTAAAAGCTATTTAGGACTTTTTGGATGATTTTTTGCTAGGCACATCGTAGACACCTCCAGATAGTTTGTACCGCTTCAGACTTTTTCATGGGGAAAAGACGTTAGATTGTGTTTTTGGTTTTATTTACTATGTTGAAGAAGTTTTCATTCAAGCGAAATATTCGATTAGTTCTGTAAAGGTATTTGCACGTGTTGAGCTGCAAAACTACCTCTAGTAAGTACTTTATTTTATAAGAAACTCGTTTATAACCAAGTAGCGCTCGACGGTTATACTAGTTAGGGAAGCTAGATACTGGATTCCTGAGACCTCAGAAAGTCTATCAGTTCATTTTCATGTGAAATTTCAATTTTCATGCAAGCCTATCATCTCTTTGATTTATTTGGTATATATTTCTGTTGTTGGTATGTCCGTTCCAGTGTAGTATTTCTGTACTGCCTGCCTCTGAATATGTAGCACTGTAGTGTTGTACAAACTCAAACATTTTTGCTAAGAAAGTCTTAGGAAAGCTTTAGTACTGGAATCATTAAAAAGTTATGAAAGTTTCTTCGCGTTGTTCCGTACTTTAGAGATTTTGCACACTCTGTTAACAAATAAGGAATAGTCTTGTTTCTAGTGTTTTTTGAAAAAGCCTTTTTATCAAAGAAGAAAAAATACTGTCAATTTTTGATTTCGCGATCTCATCGGATAATATCCACTCACTTTATATGCAGATTTGTCGTCGCATTTGCTAAGAGCATAGCTTTTTTTAATAGCGTATCTGTAGTCTTGAGTTACATAATTGGAAAAGTGAGGGCTCTGAATTTGCCAAAATCGCGATTGCTGAGGCTCTTTTCGTAAACATTCGCTATTGGCACAGTCTGTTCTCGTAAATTCTGCTAGCGTACCTCATACCGTTGGTGCATTTTTGAGATCATTTTTAAAATAGCTAGGAGAGTAAAGACTGCAGCGATTAAGTTATCGCTGTTGCCTTTTAGGAGATTTCTTGATTCTCTTCGTTTCTTAGTGCACTTGTAGGACATTCCTGATGCTTGTGTAAAAACAGACTATTACTCATTACTGTCTTTTGGGCAGTGTTTAAATCTCTGTATACTAAACATGAGAAAATGGGATAGAAGAAACGATTAGGAAAGTACCGTTTGATCGTCTTTAGACTGCTCTTCGGAGGTGTAGCATGTTTGAATTAAAACTTAAAGTTTAGTTTGTAGCATTCTATTTCTACTGAATTAAGCGAGTTAAAGAATTTCTTATTGCAATCAAAAAGTGAAAAAACAACTTTGGCATGGGCTAATCCGTGTTAGATTGAAACATATAAATTTTTATCATTTTCTGTGTACTGTAAACTTAAAGCACCTTTTTATATTCCATTTTTCCTTCGTATATTCACGACTTGATTACAATTGATCATATTTCTTTGGGCACTAGTAGAAACTCAAGTCTCTCGTACACTTTTTTATAAGAAGCCCTAGTACTATGCTAAAAAAATTTAAGAAATTAAAATCTCTGCAAAAAAGATTCAAGTAATTTTCTCTTGAGCACGACATGCTCTCTACGAACACCATGTCAAATGGGGAAAAGAGGTTTTCCTGTTTGACCATACGGCGTCATAGCAGGGCTCTTTTGGGATAACGATTAAGGATGTTAATAGTTTAGACATGATTTTACTATAAGTGGCACTCTCTTATCAACAGTTGATAAAGTCTTCATTTGTTTGAATGTTATTTGGAAAGGATTGCAGCTTTTTATTTGCATCTGCTTGGACTTTATTCACAATGATCAACATTTATCTCCATCCAAAAATGCTTAACATCCAAACAATGAGGCAGTTTAGCCCCCGAAAATAAGAAACCAATTAAGAAACTTTTAGTAATAGGGTTGATCCAAGTTTCTTATAAAAAGACATGTATATCAACCTAGTGGTTGGACTTATCACGCCTGAAATGTTTCAAGTACTGTCAGGCAGGTATCGTTTCAAGCGCTTTCAAGCAGTCCTCGTTTCAAGGTTATTTATATAGCCTCTGCTGGCTCTTCTCTTGTTAAAATTAGGCAACTTCGAGTTGGGGTTGTTGTTGGATGAAATATCGGATAAACGAGTCTGTACAGCTTGGCTTTGCATAAGGGTTTAAGTTGTAATGCACCCCTCCCCCCAGGATAAAGTAGAGCAGGGTACATTTATTCATATTTCTGAGCACTATTAGTGAATAAACTTTTCAAACATTTGAAATGAGATTAATGAAAAATGGTTGGGAGAGACTCTTGCTTGAAGTGCCTAGGGCGCCCCTCGATTGTCGGCACGCCTTGGACACCTCTATTTTATATCGCTTCTAATGGCAACCTGAGTGTTTGCACAGAGCTAAAACGCATCTCACTTGAAGAGCTCTAACAATTTTTTACGTTCTTCCTTCACTATTGCTATATTCCTATTTTTGCACATTATACTTTACTGCGAGGATTTTAATGCTGAAGGATTGAATTTGTGTATAAAGAATATTGAATAAATATGAAGATAGAATAAGATAGAGATGAAATGCCAACCCAACACGCTAGAAGCATAAGCAGACTGTGATAGTCTCAAAATAATACCTTAAGCTTTTATTCAGCTCATCCTACAATATGCACCTTGTCTTCCTCCCAGAAAGCAGTCAGGTATCTCCAGCGGCGTAAATAAAGGGGGTCGGGTGGGCCTATAAAACCCCCTGTAGAACTGGACTGCCATTTTGTCGGAAAATGACTTATCTTATCGGGAAAATGATGTAGCCGTTGATATTGAAAGGAAAGGCTTTTGTATAACTAAAGATGTATGTGGGCTGATCGAAAGAAAACTAGTATACTATTACATTTTTGTCTCAAAATCTTCATTTCTTGCTCCTCTTAAGAATATACCTATACACACCACTGGATGCCTCTGTTGTAAAATCCCCGCCTAACGCTTCACATCAAAGGATCGTGAAACGGTAGTTTTTGCCCACAACCCTTTGTCTGCATGTGTTTGTGCTTCTATTGAGAGCATCAAGTAGAAACTGAGTGTAGAGGAAATACTTAACAATGCTAGCAATGTGCTTTTATAATCAGAGAGAGCTCCTCACATTAACGAGACAATCAAAGCAACAATTATTTAATATTCATAGTCACTTGTTACTGTATATTTTTTGTTAATATCTTCATGCTAACAGCTGTATTCAAAACATGGCCTTTGGAGAATTCTATGCTAGGCTAATTTGGTTTGGGGCACTTTTAGAACACAGAGAAGCACCGAGCTTGTCTGATCACAATGCACCATGCTGCTGGCCAGCAAAACATCCAAGCGCTAGCAACTAGGGGACAATGTATCACCCAAACTGGCATGAAATTGTAACCACATGAAGAAAACAATTAATGTCCAGTTGTTGGGTCCAGGTAGCTTGGCCCGTTTTCTTCTATCACATCTTGCTGGTCACCATCTTGTTTTCGTCAGCAGTATGGATACCAATGGTCTGCTGGTGGAAGGGGACTAGGACTGAGCGCAGATTGCTACCTGCTCGTTTCGGTACTTTCGCCTGTCTCTCATGATTTGAAGGAGGCAAAATCAGACCATGCGTGTTTCTTCTTCCTTTGTACGATTCAAGTTCAGCTGTAGGGATATCTGACCTTTTCCGTAGTATTAACGGTAATCTGACCGATTTATTCCATCAAATCATCGAAGCTGATACCTCACAATGGTTCTTCACGGTTTAATCGTAACTGGATAGATTCATCTTGTCACGAAAATGTTCTAGTAGAAGGATACCTCAAGATTTTCCTATTATCAAAATTTACCAGATAGGCAATCAGGATCTAGCTAATTGCTCCTTAATTCACCTCCAACCTGAAACACCGAGGGAGAAGACAAGGGGAACAGAATACCACCGGTATCTTGTAGGGGCCCAAAAATTATGAAGTGATTCTCAGGTGATTGCAATAATTTACAAATTCCATAAAGACTGCCTTGAGGATTCTATTCTTTTCATCTGCTTCGGCCCCCCCCCTTGACAGTCTTCAGCGGGCAGGTATTACCGTCTGAAGTAGAGTTTTACCTAAGTAACCTTTACACCTGGATTGTTTAGAAGCAGAAATCTGTCAGTACATGACTTTGTTTTGAAATGCGATTTCGGATCTTTTAGTGCACTAATTGGTTACGGACTGTAATTGTGAAACACCTGTTTTGAATCTGTTTTTGCTACCAGAAGGCGTTTGCTTAGAGAGTTTACAAATCACTTCCAAACTATTAACTGTCATACGTTTTTAGAGGCGATTAAAAACAGAGCTAGAGACGGAAGCACGATTCTAACATTTCAGCTTCTTTTGCTCCTGTTGACAAGGTATTTGTTCGTTCTTCTGCCATTGTGGTGCATTTGTCATTCGGCCATTCTCCGAATCTATTTAGCATTATCTTTGAGAGGAATAATCATTTTGAGCCATTATGGAGTTCTTCACTGTTATGGATATGCGTGACAGATGCAAGGTTAAGGAATTCAATTATTGGCAGATATTGAATAATTTGACCATATCGTTCTTGCCTATTTGTTCCAATTTGTACTCTTTGGATGTACACCAAATGTCGCGGCGCCATGATCTAGACATAATGGCTTATACAAACCTCAAATTACGGCACACATCCTCCCGATGATATCACTTTAATTAAGGTTTTGTGCAGTTAATTTCGAGGTGAATTTAATAAACTTTTGTACTTTTTTAACAGGAGCTATCCGCGTACGATGTATGTTATTGCGAGTAAAGATAGTCGACGCTTGTAAATCGCTAAGGGCATCGTAATCGTAGAGACTTCATCTCCACTTTCAGTTTAGGAATGATATAGAAATTATACTGGGCGAGCTTTGGAAGTGCACGTATTTTGATAAGATCCATAGTAAGAGGGCTAGGGCTAGAAGTTTCTTAGCTTTTGGGCATTTAAGTCCTAAAGTTCTCTTAATTCTTTCTTAATTCGAAATGGGGCGACAAAAGTTAGCAGTTGAACTATTAATCGATATCTTTGAAGAAATCTCATTAATTGAATCCTGATGCGTTTACAGGAGGTAGTTGCATCAAAATTATGTGTTTAGAACCTCAAGTTCTTACATATAGAACGGACTAGTTTCTCGGGGTTGGAGAAAAATAGCCCTGCAGTTTATTGAAATTTTGGCTTTTGCAGCCCCAATCTTATAGACCAGCTTCTTATGAAAAGTACGTGTAGTTTCGTATCATTTTGAATTCCTTCTGGGAATTTATGGGATTTTTGTTTAGACAGAGTACTGGCTATCATTCATTTTTATGCAAGGGTGGTCCTTATCTGATTTGAAATTACACTGATTTTTCTATTCTTGTTTTTCAGACAAATTGGACATCGAGGACTCCCATAGTGACGAATTCAAAACAAAGAGCCGACCAACGAAGCGATCGTTCGAATCACCTCCCACCAGTTTTCAAATGAGTCAAGATGACCAGATGCACAGTCCAGTTTCCTTTGCTTCGTCTGAAGCGAATAGCACCGTGCCCTCGATTTGCTCGCCTAAGCCAAATCATGTCGAGCTTCTTCGTTACGTTTTTCCGTTTTACTCTGAGAGAACTCTGAAATTAACATTGGAAGAATGTAATGACAACATCCTCCAAGCGGTTTTGCAAATCTCACAGGATCTCCTTTCATTTAGAGTTCCCTTTATCGAGAGTGATAATTTAAGCAGAATACGAAGTCTAGCAACACTGTTTTCGTCAAGCGTTGAAAACTCCTCGAATCGGCCCGACTGCTGCGACAGTCCCTATTGTCCGAAGCAAATGGCATTCAACTGGGCCCGACAGAGGACGCCAACACCAAAACGCCCAATGCCTGATCTGATCGACCCAAAACTATTAGAAGCCAAGTATAACGGACAGAGTTTGTCATCGAGATATGCGTCTGAAAAATGCCCCCGATTTAGTGACGTTCCTCAAAGCATGGGGGAGAGATATTGAGGATTGTTGTCAGTAATGCTTGTGTGTTTCTTGCTTCAGTGACAACACAGGACGATAAATTTATATTTGCAAAATATGCACGATATTTTTCACAGAATTTACCTATGCATAGAATATCAGATTTAGCTTGAAAAAGACCATGATTAGCTGAAGACTACCACAATGATCCTTTCCAGTCTCTTTGCAGTTTTTTTGATTAACTATTCGATGGTCATAGGGACCGATTGATCCATTGGTAGTTAGCGACATAGCGGTTCATACAATGTCTAAAGGGTTACCTTTTTCAGACAGACGTGTCTTTTTCCAAAAGCAGCCTTCAGCTGAGAGTCATGAAGTCATCTGTTTGACTTTTTAGAATTTATCAATGCCTTCAGAACTGCAAATAAAGATTTTTGTTATTTAACTTAACATCGCTATTCAAGTTCCTTTAATTTGAGGCCTTAATTGAAGACTTCCACCCCGACGGTGGATCATCTTTGTAGAATTATCCATTCCTTCACTTTAAAGTAGAAATACAGACAAAGTTGCTCAACGTAAAGCAGTTAAATTTATTAAACTTCTAAGATATTTGTCTTTAGCAAGAGTTCAGCTATCTGTTTCATCATAAAACTGCTTGTTAAATATAGATGGATTTTTGCAAGGCACTTTCTCCGATTACTTTGCGGAGCAGCCTTGCCCCATTGTACGTCAGTTGCAAGCTACAAAGTTTGAAGATGACCTAGTGATATCCTTCACTGGTATGCCGCTAGATTTAGTTTACATACAATTCATTTGCAACACTATAGAAACAACGATTGGTTCTTTGCGCATGTTAGGCAGCGTTACATTGTCCTTAGCGTGGTGCGCAACGTTATTCAATATATGTTAGTTCTTTCAATTTTTCTTCATTTGCAAGTCAATTAATTTGATAAATATTTATTTCCTTCCATTAATTCGAGATAAAGACAATTTCACGTTATAAATAGTATCTTCAAGAATTTTAGGTTCGGTTTTTATTTGTAAAATATTGGCCTAGACGCTGACTCTAGTTCGTTTATCTTATGAAATAAGATTTCATTCAGTGTTTGCTGTTTTCGTTGGTTTTCTTCGGGTCTCTTTAGTTGTCTTCGATTTTATTCGGTTTTGTTTGGTTTCTGTTCGGTTTTGTTCGGTTTTGTTCGGTTATGTTCGGTTTTGTTCTTTCGTGTCACAACTTTGAAACCAGGGGTAATTCTGCAAACATATTCTCATCAATTTCCCTTTGTACCCACTCAGCAACACATGTTTGGCGGTAAGAAATACAAATGCTTGTAATAATATGTTTGCAATGATGAAGTTTTATGAAAGTTACAGTTTACACGCATTTTGCATAAAAAACAAACTTTCTGCACTCAGCTTGGATTTTTGTTAACAGTTTATCAACTCCAGTCCTAAATTTTTTGTAATATTTTCAATGATAAATCGTGAGTTAAATGTTTTATTGATTTTATGAACTTATCTTTTTAAGTTACACCGCATGCAAACATTAATCAGCATAAATATTTGTTTCCAGTTTAATAAAAAAGTTTTTTGTTAAAAACAGTTTTTCCTAGCAGTCTTTTGAAATTCAGCCTGCTTGCTTTTCTAAAATGTTTCTTAAGCGTTTCTTAATTTTTGTCTTTCTTCAACCTCTTGCTTCTTAAATGAATTATCCTTATAATAGGAATGGGGTTGGCCTGCCAGTTCTCTATCAGACTGTTTGTATATTCCAAGGAAATGGGGGACAACACATATACTATTCTTTAATAGTCTGTTGGTACTACAGAGCTTCCTTATTGCTCGACCATAGTGACATGTATTTCTGCACAGCAGAATTATTTGGAAGTGCCTTGACATCCATTAGGGCTTCTGTGCAAGGGACAATAGATGACATTTCCAGGTAGATTAGAAGATATATCTCTGAGGCTCTCACAGTTTTGCTTGACATTTAAAATCAGACATTTCTTATATAAATAGATCACTGTTTGTTCATCAACTTTCGTATCATGTAAAGTTTTGTCGAACTTATATCCAGTTTCGCTACGTCTTTCATAAAATTCACTTTGTTGCCAGGGTTTATGGGATGCTAGATCAAATCAACAATTGACTTTTGAGTTCAGTTTCCCAAATACAAATGTCCAACTTAGCTGTTTTGCAGAGTTGTTTTTCATAGGAAGCCAACTATTTGGAGAATAATGAAGGAACTGAAACAAGGATCTAAATCTCCCTTTTTCATTAGAAGTTTAGCGATTTCGCGTTCTTTCCTTTGAAATTATATGGTTTCTCTCATCGGTCCCCATAGAAATTTGGTGGGGTTTTCTCATCCGATCTCTTACAAATTCTACATTTTCTCCCATCACCTGTAAAACATTCGGTAATTTACCCCTTTCCTTCCTTGTTAAATTTTGGACGTTCCCCCTTCTCCGCTATCAATATCACCCCCGTATATTAAGTCCTTGTAAACCATTGTTTTGCTTCTGGGGCAGATCTCGTGTACAAAAGAACCATACATTTATGGCGTCGTCAATATTTGAGCCACTTTTTCCCCTCTCTCCCCCTAATTGAGCAAAGTCGTCTCAACAGGCCCCCCATTTCTAGCAATGCATGACGTCGAAATTTGATAGCACCCCCTCCCCCATTTCACCCAAATTGTGCACGTAAAGCGGAGAGAAGACCAACTTTAAAGGCAGTAGCAACTGTTGACGCTTTCTCCTAGATGGAATTTGGAACCGAGATAGAACTTAGAACTTTTCTAAAGGAGATTAGTACAGGGTGTCTGCCAAGTCAAGGAAGTCATTATCACTGATATTCCCTAATTTCCACCCTGTTTTCCCTGATTCAACATAGATCATGAGCGAATGCTTATCGTACTGCAAGCCTGTCAACGCAAGCCTTAGCCTACTTGAGCATACAAGTGAGCTTTAATTCCACCATAAAAAGAAAACCAACGGCTTTTAATACTGCAGAATATAAATGCAGTATTTTGAAAAGGATTGATCACTTGAAAATATCTCCAATGCCTCGTGACTTTGCCCTTTCTAGGCATTCCAACCCAAGTCCATATGTTGTCTACATAGGCCCTGAATTTGCATCAATGTTACAATTTCAAAGTTTTCTTTTGACAGTTGAAAGATTTTTACAGTTCCTAGGTATTTATGAGAATGCTTTGATAAGAATTAGAAGAAAAGACCGCTAAAAATGAGGATAACTTTCGGAGAATCCTTTTACGTTAGTTTAATTACATGATTTCAAACTAATTTCAATGACAATCTTCCAACTAGGATTTATATCTTATATATATATATATATATCTTATATATATTTATATATTATATATAATATATGCCGAAATTATTCTTGCTGTTTTTCAGCAAATTAGGAAATCGATTTATTAAAGATGCAGAGACAAACAATTTCCCTCAT
Source organism: Mastigias papua (assembly GCA_964019165.1). Taxonomy (NCBI): domain Eukaryota; kingdom Metazoa; phylum Cnidaria; class Scyphozoa; order Rhizostomeae; family Mastigiidae; genus Mastigias; species Mastigias papua. The sequence goes on along the minus strand of OZ025281.1, from coordinate 1,447,726 downwards.
ATTTCCTTGATTGCCTCCAGAGTATATTTCCTTGATTGCCTCCAGAGTTAGTCGAATTCCCTGATTTCGCAGACACCCTGTAGTAATTTTAATTCAATAGTATGTCACTTTTGCTAATCACTCGTTTTTGAACAACAGAAATGATAAACATTAAAGGCAACCTCTAGATGGTGTATTCTTAGAGCTTATCATAACTTTGCACAAATTTGTAGAACCCTTGGGACGACGTCGACAAGAGGAAACCACCCCCTCCCCCTCTAGGCGTACGTCGTAAAACGTTGAGTATTGACGATACCCCCCTACCGGACAACGTCATATATGTATGATCCCTAAGCCTACTAAAGGCAACTATCTTCGCTTAATTTGTACTTTCTCCTGAATAAATCCTCAATGTTGCAAGTTCATCTCATTCGTTGTGAAATTCCATCTATTATGCCAAAATACTGTCGAACTCCATGAAAGAAAGCCCAGCTCATCACCGGACAGCGTAGAAAATTTCCTTTAAACAGTTTTGTTTGACTGTATTGTAAACAGATTTCTTTTTTTTCATTTTCAGTTTCTAAGTTCTGTGAAATTTGGCGAAACACTGAGTTCAAGTCAGCATGAGTTCTACTGAAAATGTCCCAGTATCACCGTTTCTTGACCTATGTCAGATTAACATATATACTGAAGAGCCATTGATTCTATTGTTTACCAAAAGCGGATGAAAGTGCACTGTGCCTCTTAAAGTTAAGATAATACCACACAGGTATTGACGGTGGAGTTCATTTCGTTCCGAGCACTGTAGAGAGAGGTTGGTTGAGGTTAAAGTTTTTTTCTCGTAATCTCGTAGTTTCAGAGTCTCTAGCGCGCCGTCCTTCCTAGAACTTTGAAGATCGTCCGATATGCTAGGCTACTATATTGCTATTTCATATTTTCTAAAAAACATTTTAAACTAATTTTTTTGAAGGAAATAGGCCATTGTATACTTTTAGTTGAAAGATAAGGTTTGCTTTTATTCAATGAGAGCACCATTGTATATCTATGGAAGTGTAGTTTGACTGTAAAGTATATTAATTTGCGCTACATATATATATATATATATATATATATATATATATATATATATATATATATATATATATATATATATATATATATATATATATATATATATATATATATATATATATATATATATATATATATATATATATACGTGCTTTAGTTTGATCTGAAGTCAGCTCTTCTTATCACTGTGCGGTAAAGAGCATAGCTCATGCCGCCTGACTTCAACAGTTGAAGGCTGCTGAAGTTCACATTAGCGTATTTTGCAAAATCTGTATATTTTATTCTTCTAAGCGATATGATGTATCTTTTTTCTATAACATTTACGACTTAACTTACTTTTAAAGGTTTGAACCACCGAGCACGCATCAGCAAGAGTCTGAAGAAAGCACATCATTTTATTTCAAAATGTCTGCTTCCCTGAAGTGGAGAATGTCACCAAAGATGGTGGTTTTCGTAATGGCATTGATACACCACGCATTTGCAGTCGGTGAGTTTACATAAGTACAATTCATAACTTTTTGCAAACTTCTAAACTAAAAACTACACTATTTTCTTCGTGTTTGACTCATCACGCGAACCATAAGACATGGTTTGTTGCTCTATGCATGAGATGTAAATTTTTTGCAAGATTTAAGTTAATACAACTTCAGGTCGCGGGAGAGAAAAATCTTTTCTTGGCAGCCCTGTTCAGAAAGGAAAGCATTAATTTATGTTCCATATTGTAAATTTATAGTCTACTTCAGGGAGTTGGAGAATGTATAAGACAAGATCATCCAAATAATGAGAATTCTCATATCCATTCCTTTCTCTAATCTCCCACCTTCTTGTAGACTACCATTCCATTTTATAGCCCTTAGAATTCGTTAATTCTTCATAGTGTTGTGAATGTTTAGCCCATACAAATATTTATTTTTTGTAACCAATGCACTATTACATCTTAAATATTCATCTCCCAACTCATCCGATACTTGTTAACATTCCATAAAAAATAGCTGAAATACTTTGTATTTTCAGCAGTATTTTATACCCCCCCCCCCCCCTGTATTTCTTCGTGTACGATGATCTAAAAATTCAGATATGTTAATTTTTTTGTGAATAATCTGGCTCATTTCAGAATCATAGGAACAAATTGTACAATTATAATTGTTGCTTTTCGAATTTCGATTAGGAGGGTTACTTCTCAAATTTAGCTTGTCAGAAAGCAGAGAAGATTTGTCACCTAAATACATAAGAACTCAAGAAGTTTTGTATGATTTTCTAAGCATACGCCAGCATAAATTATTCCACAGTTTGTTCTTGATATCGATTGGTTACTTTGGAACACTATTTATCTTGGCTTTTCGTGATTGGCACATATCAGTTTTCGACTGGATTTGCGTCGCTTAAGCTACACACTTTTTTATTAGAAACAAGTTTATAGGAAAGATGAGGCTCAAATCAGGCAGAGATAAAGAAACATTTAAGAAACACAAGCAGTCTGAGTTTCAAAAGTAAACTTGAAAACGTATATAAACGCAAATAAACGCATATAAAAGCTTTCCACGCGTTGCTAGAATTGAAAGCCTCTTACGCCCAGTACTGCAGGTGAGTTTCGAAACTTGCTCGGCTTTTTCGTGATTTCAGTACTGAGTCTTACGTCTGTTTTTGCACAAAAATGTTTTATTAAATTGGAAACA